>JAHPZR010020893.1:102500-120000 GCA_019787425.1 Platygyra sinensis | reverse complement strand
CTGCTACTTGCCACAGATTTGTAGTTACGGCGTCTTAGTGTCTTCTGTATCAAGGACTGTGAAACAAGTTTTGTTTCTTACCACTTTGACCATTGTATTTCTAAATTCGTCTTTGAATCCTGTTATTTACTGTTTAAAAATGAGACAGTTTCGTCGCGCAGTCATGGCCTTACTGCGATATATATCAGCTAATATTATGGGTGGTCGACGAATTACTCCTAATTTTGTGGCGAAGTTTCAACGTTAATTTATAGTTTCAGATTTGAAATTATGTGAAATTGCCATTGCAACTTTTGGCTCGAAATTTTTCGATGCAATGAACAAATAAAAAATCCCGGACTGTATATGATATTAAAAAGTAATTAGCTGGTAAACTAGTGAAAATAAGAAACAGTTTCTCTTGCGTTTTGTCAAAGTTGTAATAATAATTTTTAAATCACACGGGTGGAATTATTTTCCAATTTCCACCCGTCACCATCCGAATCAGACAGACCTAAACTCAAGCTGTTTAGGCCATGATGACAAATGCGAGAATTCAGCTATTTTCGTTGTTGTTGTTGTTGTTATTGTTTTTTCATGAAAAATCCCGCGTGTTCCAAATCAGTTGCATAGCTGTTATTCTTCCGCCATTAGTACATACAATAGCATTATTAATAAGCAGTACAGTTTCCGTGTTGGGTGGTAAAAGAGCTAGGGAAGGCGAAACAAAAAATGCGGACAACTCCGCTTGTATGGTTTCCTTACTCAATTTTGCTTTAATTCAACAGTTCCTAGCTCTTGTAGACCTCAGCTGGAAACAGTTGGTAGTTAGCTATAATCGTTCACTTCTGGAACACACTTTCGTGATCGAAGAAACAATATACTTTTAGCATTAAAAGGATTGGACGTTCTGGAGAACTGTTTGTTTGAATATGCGCTGGTTTCTTCCAGCCGATTTAATTTTAGATGCCGTTTTATTTGAATAATAATAATAAAAAATTATTGAATCTGAGGTTCACTTTGCCTCTTACGATTTGGATTTTTGAGCTGAAAGTAAATGAAGAAACTAGAAACTTCTTAAGTTTTAGGTGACATTTTCCTTGTATAGAAAGAACTAATCAACCTGACATCATTTGAAATGCGTAGGCTGAAAGTTTCGTTTAGAATTAATAAGTAAAGTACGATATTTTTCATTTTTTTAAGTCTTAAATTGTTACAGATAGTTCCCAATAATCTTGAAGGAAAAAAAAAGCCGTGCTGCACGATTTTCTTCAACAATTATTTGGTAATGGAAAATACTGAACATTTTTGGTCGAGAGCTCTTCCCAAATGAACCAGGAACACGACTGTCGAAACTTAAACATTTATGAAACTAATAAATCATTTCCTCCAAAGAAATAAACCAATTAGTTTGTAAAACAAACTTTGGCAAAAGTCAGGAAAGCATGATAATTGCCGTGAATTAAACAGATGTCAGGTTTAAGTACGTCAATTAACAGGAGCTCTTGCTGGCTCCTCGAATTTAAAATTTGAAAGTTTGAAACAAAAAAAATGCAGTATTTCTGTGCATGAAGGCAAGGGTTCCCAACTTTCAAAACTTTCAAACCGCAAAAACTACACTTAGACATCGGTGGTCTTGAAGGTGATCATTCCGGGTATCACAAGGCTGTCAAGGATCTGTGATGCAGCTTTTCAGTTGTAATTAACACCATTGGCTTGACGGTGAATCCGGAACCGAGCCACATCGACGAGTGGACCATCCCTTTGTTAAAAGAAGTACTCTCTTCGGTGAATAGTGGCAGCGCATTTACCTCGATTTTAAACAATTTACCGATCTACTTTGTTAGCTTTAGCTGTGTTTAGGGGAAGAAAAATCACTTTATTATCAAAAGTGACGGTAAAGAGCTTCCTAATAACATGGCCGCTAATTTTAGGTACACTCCGTGCAATACTGCAATACGACGGTTTCTAGTTCTGTAAAAGCTAGCCTTGATCGCAGCTGAATTTTATCGCAAGCCTCTGACTAATAGGAAGACATGATTTATCATCCCAGTTATACACACAAGTTGTGAAATTAAAGCCTCGAAAAAAATGGAATGAATGGCCTGAATGGAATTGGAACTCATGACCTCTGCGATACTGGTGCCCGGCAGTGCTCTACCAGCTGAGCTATCAAGCCATCTGGGAGCTGGCCACATCGTGAACTCGTAATATACCCGTAGAAGGTGAAGAATGCAAGTGAATATATGAAATATCATTTATTTGAACTGCCTAGAAAGATATGACGAATAGTTATATTACGAACTCACGATGTCACCAGCTCCCAGTTGGCTTGATAGCTCAGTTGGTAGAGCATTCCACTGGTATCGTAGAGAACATGGGTTCAAATCCCGTTCAAACTTTTTTCAGGCTTTAATTTCACAATGTGTATAAATGTGATGATCAATCATGTCCTCATATCTTTCTACGCAGTTCAAATTTACGATCTTTCGTATATTCACTTGTATTCCTCTGACTAATGCTAGGCTAAGCATGTAACTCTTTGAAAAACTCAGATTTTACATGTCGTAATGTTATTTGGGCAAGTATAAATCGAAAAGAAATAATCAGGTTTGTACGCTTGTTAGAAAGATTTGGAGATGCCAGGGTTCTTTCACAACGGCCGTTTACATGTTTAACACTCTTATGAACGGATCGCGTGATCTGCTTCGCGTGACATGTACTTATTCAAATGCAGTATTGATAGCAGATCACGCAATGCCTTGTACATGTCATTAAAACATTGGGCCAGGGGAGGCAGCGTGGTCGAGTGTTTTAAGGCACTGGATTTGAAATCTGGAGATCCCTGGTTCAAATCCTCCATCCTACCACTATCTGGATTTGCGACCGCGTTGTGTAAATAGCCAACTGGTCAGCTTCCCGCCAGTTAGGATTCTCAATAGTTTATGTTATATTTTCAATATTTGTTTTTTTATTATTTTTAAAAGAAGTTAGTGAGGTAGAAGTGTATAGTTTCCAAGGGTCGGTATCAAGTGCGGCCGTATTGCAAAGTGACTTAATAATATAAACAATCCCGCAAATGAAGGTGTCCTGAGTTAGATTATCCCACGGGATGATATGTGAACGTTCGCTACCAGTCTTTCCTCGGAATACTTTTAACGACCATTGAGTTCCCTCTGAATCAGTTGGAAAAATACTTTATTTTTGCGGCGTACTAAATGGCTGAAGTTAAAGAAAAATTAGAGCACTTGGCTACACTTGACTTCGAAAGTAAGGAGGCATGGGAACAAGACTGGACAACTGACAACCCAGAATTTCACAGCGATGAAGTGAACGCCATGTTGATCAAACAATATGGTAAATTCACTCGTGGACGAAAAAAACTAAGAATTCTGGTGCCGCTGTGCGGAAAATCTCTGGACATGAACTGGTTAGCTGATCAAGGACACACTGTTGTAGGTGTGGAATTGATTGGAAAGGCAATCGAAGCTTTCTTTCACGAGAACAAGCTAACACATTACGTGAAATCCATTCCGCTCTCATCCGAGATTCAAGGGACAGTTTTCAAAGCGAACGAAAAAGATATCACGCTTCTTGAGTGCAGTATTTTCGATGTCACAGCTGAGGTCGTTGGTGGCCAGTTCGATTGCATCTGGGATCGTGGATCTATGACTGCAATTAAAATGATGAAAGAGGGTCGACTGAAGCAGTACACGGAGATCATGCTTGACTGCCTTAAAGCTGACGGTCGTTATCTTCTAGAGGTTTTCGCGCCCGAATCTCCCGAGGGCTTGCCAGAGTCATTTAAATTCGTTTCGGAGAAGGATGTGCAAGAGTTGTTTGGAGAAAGGTGCACAGTTCAGTACCTCGGTAAAGAGAAAATGGCTGATGAATCACCGGGGTCAGAGGTAAACAGAAAAGATATTAAGTCTGAAGACCGTGTGGGGGATGAAGGCGAGCAAACAGAAGATATAGTCATGATTATGAACTATTACCTCATGGACTTCAAGTAATTCAATTAGTTAGAGTACCTTATGTAAAAGAAGCTAGAAATGCAAGTACAGCAAAGCTTAAGTCAATTTTTACCGGCTTCGAAGCGCTGAAATAAGTCGGCATGAATGCCGAGGCGTACTTTGGAATAATTACCATGCGTACAAGATTTGCATAATTATAGTCTCTCATACATGCTGTGAACTTGATTATGTCACAATAAAACGGTAACTGTGTTCCCTGTTTTCTTATTTCATGGGCTTGTTTCGTGACCGAACTAATTGCCAACAGTTACATGAAAGATCCGTCCATACGCCACTGGACATTCTTAGAAGCTGTAGTGTATCACAGCTCTTTAATTCTTACCCTTACACTGTTAGATCGAATTAGACCACACTTTCACAACTTTTATTTGTTTTTCTTTCAACGCCGCGGCAGCCTCCAATGACCTCTCCAATGAGACGCTCTTTGGGATGGTCACGCAATCTGAGTGACGAGCCAAAAGAGTGTCTGAGAAATTTTTGCGGCACTAGCTTTGTTGGTTTGATATTTGCATAGTGAAGGACTAATAAAAGGTTCGGTAATACGGGCAACATTTTTCTTCAACATGTCTCACAACATTGTTGCGGTGCAAGTTGAAACTCTCTGTTGCGCGTATTACCACGTTTGTGACCAACTTGTCTCGCAACAAAATAGTGTTGCAAGTTGAGGCAACATGTTGCGCAAAGTAGACTCGAGTTCTACTTTCTGCAACAAGTTAGTTTTGCTGCTCGTATAGCAAAGATGTCAGTGACGTCACCTATTGTTATTAATATACCAACCAGAGAACTATTGGCTGGTGAAACAAAGAGTTCTTTTGTTTAACGTTTTCAACATTTAAATAACAAAAACAATGTTTGTAAACAAATATCTTTGCTATTACCACTGAAGCTACAACTTGTCTCGCAACAAATTTGAATTCAGGCCTTGTGATTGGCCGTCGTGAAGCGCGGCAAATAAAATACAAACATGGCGGACAGTGAAGACGAGCCCGAATGCTAAATAGACCAGTAACGCTCGGAAAGTCATCAATTTGCCCTTTAAAACGACCTTGAGGGCTATCATAGTCCTTGGAACACCTCACTTGTCCCTTAAAAACATTGCAAGCAGCATGGCTTGGAAGAACTGTCGGAAAATCACTGACACTGATCTTCATATTGAGAGAACTTCGAATTCGCTGGCACGGAAAATTAAAAAGAAAAAGACGACCAAAAGTCGAAGTGGAACTTCGCCGGAAAGCTAAATAAAATGAAAGAAGGTGCGATCTTTATTTCGACACGATTGACCAATTATACGTGTAGAATTTTGCAGAATTGCAACAATGCATTTTGCTGCGAGACAAGTTGGTCATAAAAGCGGTAATACGCGCAACGAAGGGTTTCAACTTGCAATGCAACAATGTTGCGAGACAAGTTGAAGAAAAATGTTGCCCGTATTACCGAACCTTAAATAAGCTCCATCACATATTGCATGACAGGTGTTTGATCTCACTGTATAATCACTTTTTTTCCTACATCGCAGCAACTTGCCGGGAGTAAAATTTTGTATGGGAATTTAGCTGCTAGAAATACGAAAAATAAGATAAAAATGGTTCGCTTTGTGGATCTTATTGCTCTTGTTTGTAAGGGTGATTCAGGGCATTTAGCGTGATCAAAACGCATTTTAGGCCTCGGATATCCAAGTGTTGGCGTACATGTAACACATATGCATGGTGAACGAAACGTATTTTTAGCTTCTGTAGTTCGTAAACGAGACACGCTGTTAAAATGGGATACCTGTCCTGTTGACTGATGAAATAAAAATGTTGTTGTCGCGTCCCCTTGACTGCTAGCCTTTTTCATTAATATTGGCCATGAGATCGTCACGCAAGTTTTCCTCGATAGGAAAGATTACGAGACCAGCCATAAGCGTGACCGTAAAATAGACGTTGAGAAAAAAAAATCATTTTACTAGCTCAAATGTTTTGATGTTTCATTCCCGACACCAATCTGTGTCAACAATTACTGAGAACAAGAAAAGTTCAATCCCTTAAATAAATTATTCTCATAAACATTTTGTCTATTGTATTTGATTATGGGTTTGGTGAATTTGAGTAATTTCAAGACCAATTTTGTGTTTGGTCAGTGTAGCGTAGCCTCGCTCGCCTACCGAGACTGCTCGAGCATTATTTCTCAGTCATTTTCTAAAAGAAAAACGGCTTTGTTTTTCTTCTTCCCTCTTCTCGTGCCTGTTCAATGGCTTGACCGTGATGTATCTCTTTTACCTTATCTTCCACCCAGTTGCTTAAAATATTATCAAAATTCTCAAAACTTTCCGCCATTTTGAAACACAGAAGGTAAAAATTTAACTTTGTTTGTCTGTCCTCTAATAGATCACAGGCGAGAAACAATCAAGATGCGAGAATAATTTGGGCTTTTATAGAGGGGGGCGTAGGGGCCTATTAGAAACCGAAAAACCACGCAAAAAATCGCCGAAAACCGCAAGAAATTTCGTCCAAAACCGAAAACCGAAATAAAAGTCCTCACTTACGAAGCTAAATCTCTCTTTCTGTTATTAATTTTTATACGTATGAAGAACTGTCCCATCCAAAATTTGGCCAAATCCGCAAAATCGAAAATCCCAACGTCCCCCTTATTATACAATATAAGTTAGATTTCCTGCGAGTTCACAGCTAGAACGTCAGCAGTCTGTCCTTTGCTCGAAATTCCGTGGGATGGCTAACCTGCGATCAGGCGTCCCTTACATTTTTTGTCGCGGCGGGAAGGTACGCTTGATACAATTACTTGACTATTTGTCTGTTGCTAGTCCAGAATCTGGACTTTTCTCTGATTGGTCAAGAAACAAAGAGGTACTTAGAACTGAGCCATGATTGGTTACCTTAGTGGCAGTGTGATTTCCGGTAAAAAAACATCCCGCGTGCTGATGAATTCCATCATGACGTCTGATGAGAATGTCTGATGAGGCGAGCGGAGAGAGAGTTTTTGTCAGCTTTAAATGCTTCTCTTCAGAGTTTTGATCACAAAACTCTCAATGATGAACAAAAAGAATATATTCATAGAATCGTATGCCATGGGAGAGATGTTTTGGCAGTGCTACGGACGGGATTAGGCAAGAGCGCTATATATGTATTACCACCGTTTTCGTTGATACGCGACTTTGGAAAACAAAACACCCGCGGAAACGTTTGCAAAATTTCCGTCAATCATCGACAGATCGGATCGAAATCCACCAATCGCAGCCCGCTAGCATGACGCAAAGAAGGTCAGAAGGTCAAGCTGTGATTGGTGGATTTCGATCCGATCTGTCGACAACACGAAAGACTTCCGGTAATTCTGCTTGGTTATCCGGAATGAATGATTAATTAGGGGGCGGCAGACAAATAGTCAAGTAATTGTATCAGGCGTACCTTTCCGCCGCGACAAAAAATTTAAGGGACTCCTGATCGCAGGTTATGGGATGGCGGGAGCGTGCAAGCATGACAAGGGAAGCCGTGAGTCACGCTGTTCGAGGCTCACATGTCACGCCCGCAGTCACGCGCGTACGATCCCACGCTATCCTTTTAAATCTACCCAGATTCTCCAAAGTATCTTTGTTTTCCGTTCACTAGCAAACTGCCTTACAAGCACACGTAAGAATTCTTTATCAACCAACCATATTTATTTAAAAAAACGTTTCAATATACTAAACATCTGAAGAGCAAGATCCTTCAATGAGAGGATCAATTTTCTAAGAGAATCCTTTAGCAGCATCAGTCAGACATTCATGACGATCAACATTAGAAAACGGTCTTACCCTTGCCCTTATTAAGAACAAAGTACAACTTTTCAGGAAATTGCATGATGCAATTTCCTGAAAAGTTGTACTTTCACCTCGTCCCTCAATTGATAATCTTCTTTATTTCTTATCACCAGGGTGTTGGACATTCTACTGATATTTTAATGAGTAATACGAGGTTTATCATCTTGGGAAATATAAGTGACTTCTCTCAGGAGTATTCAATTTGATATGCTTCCTAAAATTCCGCATCGACTTGAAAGTAATTATAGACTAAACTCGCCTTGAAGTTCAACCCGTCAAACGGTCCAATGTCTAATTAAAATGGCTGACAAAGCACACATGATGAGACGTAACAACAACGTTTGCTCAGTGTCGTTTTAGGTATCCGCTGAACTAGATACATAATCCAATAATATTGCTTAGAAGCACATTATTTTGTACCAGCTTGTCCTTTTAGAATCGTAAATGAAATGAATCCAGCCTCCATCCCAGAGTCTCTCATCTTACCGCCCTGCAAGATGAGAGACTCTGGGAACGAGGTTGATGAAAATCAAGCATTGAGTTGATAGTCTAGGCAAGTGTTCACGGCTTGTTCTGTCGTGTTTCCTTGTAAATCATCATCCGCTTCAATATAGACTAGTGGATAATCCAACTTTAGAACCTTGAATAAATTTAGTTTCCCTGAATCGTTCAGTCACATGATCGCCACTGACGTGACACGTTGGTGTCCAGTCACGTGTTATGACGTAACAGGTGACGTGTTAGCTCCAGGTATCAGATGAACTGCTATCACTGGAGTCATCACTGGACCCATCACCTGTAGTGTCATCTTCGTTGTCGTCAGTCAAACCAATCGAAATGGGAAAATGGCTCATCAAAATGCTGCAAAAGAAAAGGACTTGTCAAATAATGTCTGAACACATCACAAGTAAAACCTTACATACAATGAAAAGGTTAGGCTGATAATCGCTTACTAAGGCTTATCGGGTTGAAAGTTCGTTTAGGGCTGAACTAGAAATATGGAGTGAGAAATCTCGAGAAGCGCGGTTCTTAATGTTATCCTCTCTACGACTAGTCCAGCATACTTTGGAAATCTTCGATTTGAAATGAGATCTTGGCAAGAAAATATACATTTATGTCACTGTAGACCTGGTTTAGTAGTTGTGTTCCTGACAAGCAATAATTAACAACAACAACAACAACAACAACAACGTACGTATGTGAAGAGAAATACCACTTACCATTCAGACGCGGAAGCCTTGGACTTTTTCTGTTGATCACGGTATAAAAGAGTAATTATCACGACTTAGAGTAATTATATGTTCAAAGAAGTTACAAGTGTGTGTCTTGTTAATACCAGATTCAAACTTTAAAACAGTAATAAACTGATGCTTTCCAGAGAGAAAGGCAGTAACACAACGAAAAACAATCATTGTCGAAAGCTACAATGGGCGACAAAAGTAGCTGATACACTTAGAAAATGCTGCTTTTCGGTATTGAAGCACTTGCTCTATTTTATTTGCATCTAGCATTGATTTTCTGATACCCCCGGCCCCAAATTCAATGTTATGTAGGTCTGAGAAATAGAAAAATCAACATTGCTTGCCAAGAGTCTCAACATTTTTGTCGCCCATTGTAGCATAAATAAGCATATGGCAGATGTGGCCTGCAACGAAACTGCGTCACAACATCGTTTGACCAAATACCGCACCTTTTTGGATTCGTCCTGTTGAGGCTTCGGAGTGGAGGCGGCCTTGATAAGAGCCTCTGAAGCCTTGTTTGGCTGTCCAATAGCTAGACCGATAAGACCAATCTTGTGAACAGCCTGTAGCAAATGAAAAGAAAAGTTACCAGGGCTTAAAAGTTTGCGTGTTTATGATCATAAGGACGGTTGTCACGCAACGTCCCGTGACAACCTTTTATCACAACGCACGGGTTGAATAGACCACTTTCGATATATTAAGATGCAGCTTGGAAGCGAGGCTTAGAGGACACAAACAAAGGAAATTGAACGACCATGTTTATTCATTTCTTTTGTTTGCGTCCTCTAAGCCTCGCTATCAAGCTGAATTTTAATATACCGAAAGTGGCCTATTGGAATCACCTTTTGAGGAACGAATTTTATTTTAGATGAGAAAGCTGATAATTTCCGGCTAGTGAATACAAATGAGCTAGATTCCAGTAAACTATAGATAATTTCCTCATATAATTTCATTTTATTGTAATTTAGTTAAGGAATGGACAATGTCTAGCGTGCGTTCATCGAATTCGGAATGATCGCGGATAGTTGGCAGAGCACGAAGGTAGCGTAAGAGATGCTCGAGGCACAGCCAAGAGCATCTCTAGCTACCCAAATGCTCTCCCAACTATCCAAGTGCATCCCGAATTCCATGGACGCACGCTAGACATTGTCCATTGGTTTTACAACATAGCGAGACATTTTTCGGGCTGAAAAGTCGAAACTTCAACGACTTTGACGTCAGCCTGAATCATCTCTAAAAATTAACCAGAGAACATTTTTTCCTCTATTAAAATCAAACGAAAAAAAAATCCTACCTGTGAGAAACACCGCTTTAAGCTCTCAGTTGTCGTAAAAACCAACAACAAGGTCTTCTGCCATGCCCCAGTCCTACACAGACAAATGAAAATGAAAATACGAGAGAACGTTAGGCCACGGAACAGCAGTAATCAGCGGTGAAGATACAATATAGTCACCTACCCAGAAGGATGGTCAGAGCAATCCAGGTTATTTAAACAATTCGCCGTTACAAGATCAGGAAGTCATAACTCGTCAGGCAGGTCAAGTCAATAAGAATGGAGCATCCAACCGCCCCCCCCCCCCCCCTCCCCCCGCACCACAACCCTTCACTCTCCCTCTCCCCCGCCAAAAAAAAATATTATGGCACAGACAGGAAGTTGTTATTACATGGCTAGCTCCGTGGCCGGACAAGAAGAACCCAATCATGCGCTCTGATTGGCTACCAGACCGAGTAAGATGGCGTTGTCTTGCCTACTTTGGATTACCCGCCGTTTCCCGCATGCAATAAATCATTTATTGACCAAGCTTGTTCGGTCAAAATGGCTGGATATTGGCCTCAGTCCATAACAACGCAAAGAAACTCGACCAATATTCCGCCATCTTGACCTCACACTGGGCCAGTAACTATATAATAAGTGGTAAATACTGACCTGTGCAAGATTTTCTACAACCAAGAAGAGTTCCGTGAGGCCTCTGAGGACAGGGGGGACTAACGTTGGAGCTGATCCAGAGCCTGGTGACAAAACGACCAAATGAATTAACAGTAGTAACAACTCAAGAAATACTTATTTTACAAGAAACAGAGGACTGGAAAGAGAAAATCCAAGCTGCTCAAAGCCAGAACAATCAGAAACTGTTTTAAAAACAACATGAAAAATCAATCAAAAGCTAATGACTTGAGACTTTGGCAGAGACCTATCGGCAGTCCGCCGACTATCGATAGTCGGCTGACTGTCTATAGTTCTCGTCCAAGTGCTATTGATCGCAAACCATTTAATGTACGCAAGCTTGTAACTTTCTCACCTCCTTCCTTTTCAAGCATGCTGGTGTAAAGTGACCAAAGAGGCTTCAACAGACTGAGATCGGGTCTGTCACTGGTCTCCATTGGAGATGAACATGACCCATCTCTATCCACAGCTTGTCTGTATTCAAAATACAAATAAAACTTATGCCAAATGTAATTAGCACCTTTGTGCTGATTGGGGACACTTAAAATACCAAACAAATATTGCAAACAGAGTATAAACTATAAAGAATTTCTACTGGCAGGAGGCTGGCTTGATTGAGATCAAATCTAGACAGTGGAATGGTAAAAGATTTCAACCAGGGACCTCCAGATTCCAAATGCAGCGCCTTAAACCATTCAACCACGCCGCCTCCACGTTGAAAACATAGCATTACGTCAGATCTTCAGCACAGTCGACCATGCATTTTACAAACTCTTTCGCAAGCCAATCTTACTCCAAAGCTTCTAATTGTATACCAGTGTCTACTAACTGAGAAAATACTGGGAAAATATGAAGCCACATAGTGTAACGATGCCAACCAGGTGAGAGCCACATGGTAATTATCCTCGCTAAAGACATACCGTGAACTACCATGAATAAGCTCTGGCCTTAAACAACTTCATAAGGGCTTTTAGATAGTCTTATAAACAGTGGGGCTTATACCTGAGGGGGTGTATTGGGTTTTCATTTACAGGTAATTAAGCTTTAAAACATTATAATAAACGAATTCAAAACACGGAAAGCTTAAGGGGAGCTTAAATCCGGTGGGAGCTTATGAACTGCTTTATTGGTGTACAGGTAGATGGGCCTATTACCAGGGGCCGGGAAGGGGTGCGGGAGAGCGGAGGGGCTTATGAGCTGCAGTTTACAATATCATTCATTTATATTTATTTCGGTTTAAGAACTACATCCGAATATATCCTACCCTGATACGACTAGCAGAAGTCTCAGCAACAAGCCCGTTGCCATAAGCCGCTGCTGACCAGTTTGACAGCAGGCTACTGATACCAGCCAGACCCATAACTTCTTAAGAGGTAAGGACCTGGAAAGGAAATGAACGAGTGAACCAATCACATTGGTTAGTTTAAATTTGGTTACAATTAGTTTCCACAAATGAGGAAGTACTGTTCTGAAATCGTCTGCCGTTTTACGAAATCCTCGTTGAAATACGTCGCCAATTTTCGCACAGAACTGCGATCGCAAACGACAGACAATTACGGAAACTACAACAATTTTCTTTTTAAGCAAAAGGAGTAGTATTTTGCCATTGCACAGACACTCACTTGCGGCTAATGTTGAATATCGTAGTCTTGTATACATTGTTAATTTATTTTTTCTGGGTCATGTTTAGTAAGATTTTTCGCCCACGCTTCAGTTACCCTCAAAGAATTTATTTTTAAGAAAATTATTTTCCGCGTTTTCAATATCATTAATTCCTTTTTCAGTCAAAGCTTGCTATGACCACAAATACCTGGCGACTTTGTTATCCAGGGACAGCATGGCATTCAGTACTGTAAAACCAGTCTTGAATCTGAAATTCAATAAACAGTCACGCAATCAGTGGTATTTGCCCTTGTCACTTAGAAGAAAAGAGTTCATTACTGATCGTTAGTCGTGTTTACCTGCCAAGTTGACCTCCAGTGACTACAAATTTCCAGCCCCAATCGTTTGTACTGCTGTCTGATTTGAATATGTAGTACAGAGTGTCGCCTAAAAAGAGATCATAAGCAGTTTTCGCTAAAAGCTCCTTGTTCTTTTAAAATCAATCAATCAATCAATCAATCAATCAATCAATCAATCAATCAATCAATCAATCAAACGATCGATCGATCAAGTAATCAATCAATCAATCAATCAATCAATCAATTAACTAATCAATCGAACAATCAATCAGTCAGTCAGTCAATCCAGTCAATCAATCAATCAATCAATCAATCAATCAATCAATCAATCAATCAATCAATCAATCAATCAAAAAAACAGATTTGAGACTGTTCGGTTATTGCCACTTCACTGACCTGGTATTTCCACATCAATCCATCGGCCAGTTGGACCAGAAAAAACGTGTTTGTTTTGCTCGTAATCTGGCGAAGAAGCAATTTGAAGCTCATCGCACCCTTCTTCGGTTGCACATCTGAAGAGAAAGAATGTGAGAACAGTATTAACGGGTTATTAAACATACTTAGAGTCATGATAGGCTGAGAATTTCTTGGAAGTCAACCTATTAGTGAGAGTAATATAGAAATACTTTGCTACGAGGTTGGCGGTAAGCTTTTGCATGTGGTATACTGTAGATGGAGAAGTTTAAAAAAAAGGTCGATGGATCATCCAGATTGTCCATAAAAGCAATGGCGACGCCACAATGCCACACAGAAAAAGTATGTTTTGGATTGTTTTTACTGGATAAAACATCACAATATATGTATCAGCAACCTGTTCAGTAGCATACCTGGGATCAAATTTAACGAACAGTGTAGCCGCACCAGGAATATGCACTTTCCCCTGTAAAATGACCAGTACAGCTTGTTAGAAGTGCTCTGTTATAAGTGCATGTACTTTAATTTATTAAGAAATAGAAAACTTGTATCATGTTTCTATCGAGTTACAGAAACACGAGTAGAAGTTTGGGAGAACTGTTGAGACATGAGCTGAAAGGCGAGTGTTTCCACAGTTTCGAGTTTCCCCAAACTTTCGCGAGTGTTTCTAAATACAGAGAAGATACTTTCTATTCCTTTCTGAAAATACCGCGACGAAATGCTTTGATCATCAAGTGTAAACTCTCTTTGCTCGTGCCATTATGACGTCAACAGCTCGTGCTGGTTGTGTTTTTCTATTAAGTTACATGAATTGGCGCGCGCATTTTCTCTCGGTTATTTTCTAAAACTTTTAACTACTGTTTGTACTGTGAAACACACTCAAACATGCTTTGTAACATGTTTTCTGACTTACCTTGTCGACAGTATCGTTTGGGTATTTGTGAGCAGACTCTCTGGTCTCTGTTGATAACGTTACCTCACCCATACAGTGAGCCGCAGCAAGAGAGAGCGGGTGAACCAGTTCAGGGTCTCCATATCGTACCACAGAACTTACGACCTAAAATAACATTGAAAGGTAGCAGAAAATACTCAGTAACGTGCATAGTAGACAGTTGATTTATCACGCTACTGGAATTCACTCGGTCATATACACAGACCGTGGATACTTAATTTGTCTTGACCACACATTCAAGAATTAAGCAATAGAGCACTTTTTCCGTGTTTACATAGCCTCATCTAAGAACGCCGGGGAGGGGGGGGGGGGGGGGGGAGAGGAGGAGGAGGAGGAGGAGGGGGTTTCGAGAATTAGAGACAGTTATGCACACACGAACGCGTTCGGCATAACTTAGAGAATATCCCAAGTTCCCTCCCCCCTCGACTTTAGTTAAGGAATGCAAACAAGGAAAATAACACGTGTTGCTTTGATAAACTATCTTCAAGAATATGCACGAACCCAAAACGTCACAACCGTGTTTATATATGAATTATTTTATAAAGAGGAATATTATGAGGGGGATGTTAACAAATGAACACTTTCAGTTGAATCCCATATGTCAATGGCTTAGTATTTACACAAACAAGGGTTGAAGATCCATGTAAAACGGCACACCTGACGTCATAATGCATAGGACATAAGCAAAACAAGGAACAAAGGAGTTGTTTGCATCTTGGACAAAAGGGTAAACAATAGGTTGTTATTGTTCGTTTTACACCGAACATGAGCCTAAACAAGTTAGAATTTTGCATAATAAGTTAATGATGGTACGCCATCAACCTCGTTCCCAGGGGCTCTCATCTTACCGTCCCCGCTCGCTCCAGGGGCGTTAAGATGAGAGACCCTGGGAACGAGGTTGGTAAGCAATATTGCTTTATTGTGAGTTTACATCAAAGTAAAGATAAAATGCAAAGTAAAACCGCCAACCGGACGAAAACAAGCACTACGTTCTCTGACTATATGTGTTAGTTACCTGTTCAAAGCGTTCTTTACTCTCCAGTCTTTGTAATATGTCAAGCAAACCAATTAACTGTACTTCATCACTGTTATCCAACAGTTCAGAGGTGATCATGTGACCTTCAGGCCAGTTTCCCAGCAGCACGGCTATCAAATGCCGCGAGTAGATAACAGACAAAGCAAGATTAATCTGAAATTAAAAAAGGGAATACAAAACAAGTGGAAAGATTAAAAAAGTGTAAGGAGTACAGAACAGTATAAACAGAGAAACAGGAAGACACTTCTAAGCTCGGCAAAGGGGATTACTCCCTTATATGGGCTATATAGGTATGTGTGGGCCTAAAGAGAACAGTTTTTTTTTTAAATGGTCATAAATATGATATCGATATTGGCCTTTTTGGCCTCAAATAGGGTATGGTTTTCGCATTTTCGTCTTGAAATGAGTATGTCTTTTCTTGGATTCGCTAATTTTCATCATAATCGATAATACCGTCCACAAAAGCCCGGCACAATGCCTTTAACATCGGTCTGAAAAATATATAACTAATGAGACAGGTATCGAATTTTTGGTTAGGTCACAAAGAAGGGATCTTAAATAGGGTAAGGGTGTTGAGGAGCGAGCCGCACCCTGCCACCGGGCTTCTAAGGATAAATATAGGTAATCCAGTTGAGAGAAAACTTTAAACATTCTTCCACTTTCTGTTCTTTGTAATCAGTGTGAACAACTAATGCTCTGTTGCCTCAAACACGTAATATTTGGAAGAAGCTTTTTGACTTTGTAGACATCTTCTTACACAGGAGAAGAGACATTTAAGAAATCCAAACAAAGCTCTTTACTTTGGAAAGATATTCTGTACATCCCAGGTTTTCTTCCTTTTCTAGCTCTTTCTTCAGAAGCTCAGCGGATTTGGTCCGGGCTTGCTTCTGGCGGGTCTGAAACAAATATAGAAGTTCGTTAGCTTTGTCAGTAATAACATCACTTAAAACCCAGCCTTGTTGTCATTTAAAAGTTATTTCGACTTAAGAAATAAAAACTAAGCACTCTATCTCTATGGCAAAGAACCTGGGATCAAAAGTCTCTTTTGGCCCCGTACTGACAAAAATGTCCTGCGTACTGCGTACGGAGGAAGAAACATGACACTTTTCTTTTTAAAGAAGTGGTCTGTAGTAATCCATGAAACGGGGACAGTGTTTCTATTAATAATGGTACGTATACTAGGGGAGAACTATTTCTTTGGGGAAATCTAACGATTGGAAATATTTGCAAGGAAGTGATTAGTCTGTGACAGAGAAAAAAAACTACTCTAATTGTAGATAACTCATGCTGAAATGCTCTAAAAGATTTTTAGTATCTTGAAGTAAAATAAATCTCTAAGTTTACCACTAAATTTTTTCAGATTCTTATTGGTTTAAATGGCTCACATAACGCAATAGTGTTCATCGGCGACGAGACACTATTTAAACAATAGAGTGTTTCTGTCGAGGAATTATCGGCTAATAGTTGCCCCGCGGAAATTTGATGTTCTTAAAACAGCTAATGGTGCCTGCATAGAAACACTCCATACTTGATTGTTAATCAAAGATCGCTGATCACATAGCCATCCTAACCTCTTCGATTTCAGCGTCACTCAGTGAAGGTATAAGCTTTTGAGCCACCTCGGTTTCTTCCGGTTTGGCCTGAACTTTCTGAGGTAATATCTCGTTTGTGGTGTAACGTACCACACCCACATCTACAACAGGACATGTGGGCTTACTAACGGCAACAGCTTCCCTGGAGAGAAACAAAACAGAAATGAGCGAAGAAGAACGTTACAGCAACATAAACTATCACAAATAAACAGAAGACATGTGAAAAGGGAACTGATCAACACGACACTAACGTGGGACAAAGAAAAAATCAGAGTCCCCGACAAGAATCAAACCCATGACCTTCCCAACACTGGGCGGGCGCTCGGGAGGTCATGGGTTCGATTCTTGTCGAGGACTCAGATTTTATCTGTTATGTTGATCAGTTCACTTTTAACATTTCATAACCTACCTTAAAATTCACTATCTTTTATATTCATTTATCAAACAGAACAAAATCAAACATTAACCGCTGCCTGGTTAGATCAGTTGGTAGAGCGCCAGCCAGACCAACACTCAGGGTCTTTCAATAACTGAGAAGAATGTGCTACCTTTG
>JAHPZR010020893.1:65000-100000 GCA_019787425.1 Platygyra sinensis | reverse complement strand
TAACTACATCTTTGAATGTGATTGGCTTATTGAACTGTCCGATAACAAACTGTCCGATAACAAGGTGTCCGATAACAAACTGTCCGATAACAGCTTGACAAGTGAATTAGTGGGAAATAGGAGTTTTTTAAACCAATCACAATCGAGGAAATTGTAATTTTTATGATTAAACATAGAAAAAGCGTGTTTTATTTTTTTTGCGCGCGTATAATCTAATATCATAAAGCAAATGAAGAAGCCAAAGCCGTGTATAACACTGTGATAAAACACTCCGGTCATTTGAGAACACTCGAGAAATGTCGAAAACACTCGCCTGCGGCTCGTGTTTTCTACATTTCCCTCGTGTTCTCAAATGCCTGTCGTGTTTTATCACAGTGTTATACACGGCTTTGGCTTCTTTATTTGTTAAATAGAGGATTAGTTTGCGAAATTATAAGAATAACTTGAGAATAAACCTAAGGCTGAGATTTTCAAAAGAATAGTTTTGTGTGTTGCAAATTTGTAAACACAATACAGTTATATGCTTTTAACTAAACCGTATCAAATGATTTCTCTTTTTCAACGGCAAAAACTAGCCAAAAAACAACAAATACAGCACGAGCCGGATGTCCAGTGCTACATAATAACATTTATATTTTTGCAAGAAGTTATGTGCGTCAAATCAGGCTTTAACTGATGTTTGCAGGCTGGCTCTAGAATTACTTTGACATCTTCCAGACACCAAAAACGTTTTCACAAGGATATTTTCAGCCTAAAATCCGCAGAAAAAATAAGAATATTCAGCCCTGAAGACGTCTGAAGGGAAAAGCAATATTCATTATAAAAACTAGTGGAACCAAACAAACCACAAACGACATTGTTCAAACCTCAAAGCATGTCTTGGTGATATCATCAAGCCCTTCAAGGGGATCATGTCCTCCTACATCATCTTTCACTGTGGCACTAGTCGCTGCCGTCGAAGTAGTAGCTTCAGATTCTTGTGTAGTCTTCTCTGTTGTTTTGCTCTCCTCTTTGTCAGCAGGTTTAGTAGCGTTCGTTGCAGACGGTTGCTCGGATTTGTAGAGTTTAAGAGATAATACCTGTTTACAATAAACAAAAACCTGACTACTAAGTGGGTGAAATAAAATACAGAATTTCGAAGGCACGGCAAACAACTTACATTTTTACAGTTTTATAAAGGGGATACCCAACAAAGCAACTAGGATAATAGATAAGTCTGCATACAAGCCAAGTGGCCCATCAGGCCGGAGCTTACCCCGGGTTCAGTAGCATGAAGCAGCTAGGGGTATTTCTACTCCCCCCTGGATGGGATACTAGTCCATCGCAGGGCTACTCCCAGCATTAAATTCATCGGTACCCCTTTATAAGTCTGCATACGAGCCAAGAGGAACATCAGGCCGGAGCTTATCCCGGAAGCACCGTGAGAGTAAAGTGTCTTGCCAAAGAACACAACACAATTTCCCCGGCCACGAATCGAATCCGAACCATTCGATCCGGAGACGAGCTCACTAACCATGAGGCCATGAGGCCAGCACGCCGCGTAAATATCTAAGCTTAGCTCTTTTACCAAACACCCTTGCCTTGTGCGCAACAGAGCGTGAAGAAGATAGGTGAAGTACTGCACTTATGTAAAGTACGATTTAATATTGCGATACGAAGCACGAGTAAACGCTCTTACAGCCTCTTGTTTCGCCCATGCCATAGTAATGGCCCTATTGACTAAGCTAAGAGTTTTCAGAAGGAAAAAAATGGCTAGCACTTGACTAAACAGAAATTTAAACCATCTGCAACAAGGATTTGCGGGCTCCACGTGCATAGCGAAAACGAAAACACGCTCTGGAAAAGAAGCAACACAAACTCACTTTACAGGAAGCATTTTAACACGGTTGCCACAGACATCGCTATTCTAAATTTCCCGACTTTTCCCCAGTAAAAAGAAATTTCCCTGACTAAAGAAAAGCAGAATGTCAGGTCTAGTAGCGGCTTCTTCTCCCGCTCGTTCATTGAGGGTTCGTTCGTTTGGGATCAATCCGGAATAAGAATAATTGGAATGATGCGAGTAAGCGTTTGTTTGGGAGCTATTCTCATTCCGGAATACCTGGATTTGCATTCCGGCTATTCTGCTCCCAGGAGCAGAATAGCTGGAAAATATTCCGGAATATATTCTTATTCCGGAATATCCTAAACGAACGCGCCCTAAGAGTGATAATTTTCGACAAACTTCCCTTCCTCATGAAGGGAAAATATCGTTGAAACCACAGTGACCCTAAATGTTTCTTTCCTGCTTCAACGGTATTAAATTAGCCGTATTAAATTATTTTTCAATTTTCCCTGACTCAAACTAAACTCCCCTGACTTTTCCCTAACCTTGAAAAAATCCCTTGGTGATTTTCTGACTTGTGGCAACCGTATTTAAACCATCTAAAGGAAATGCTACTTACCTCCAAGTCTCGCAAAATCCACTGACTGCTAAATGCCGTTCCCTGGCAAGCGATGTTGACAAGAAGTGCGACTAGACCACTGGATATCATCTCTGAATTAAGACTCAAGCTGGAATTGGCCTAAGTAAAATAAAACCGCATTAGCACAGCTAGCATGAAAATACGACCATTTTAGGTAATATTTAACTTTACTATATTGCCAAAGCTAAGAAACCTGAAATACAAAATGCAACGACTTAAATGTTGTTAGCCTGTCACATGTACGAGAAAGGCACAAATTGTGCGAAAATGTTCAATATTGTAAAACACCATTGTCTTATGAAAGCACAGTTCTGCAGTACCTTTATGTTACCCAGGAGTCCTTTCAACGCAAGATACAGAACCCACATCCTCTCTACTGGAACGGTTTTTTCTGTTCAGAAGAAACACGAGATAACTCTTAGATTGCACTTGTTCTCACGCCCAGCATGATAAGAAACTACGGGCAAATAAAACAAAGTTTACCCCTGTCGCGGATTACTTGAAATTTCAAATATTCACCAAAGAACTTTTAGAGCAGCCGAGGTCTTTCACAAAAACTTTTGGAGACAGGGATTTCATGTATATGCCCATGATTATGGAACAATCTGCCACTTGCCTTACGCTCGTCGAACTTTATCGTGAGCTTCAACAGCGGCATCAAAACATACCTCTTTAAACTATTTGTGGACAGCTACTCATTGTTTTTGTAGACATTGTTAACATCTTCGAGCTGTGCTTAGTTCTCAAGCCTTGTTCTTCTCGTATATAAATATTATTACTGATTGTATAATTCTACACATTTCTGCGTAAACCGCCATAAACGTAGGAAAGATGATAGATAAATAAAGTTATTAATATATTAATATTATTAATGGAGTCCACACTAAGCTCAGCAAACGTCAAGTAAAACAGCACATCCACCTGTCATCAGTGACTAGCATTTAAATTAACTGACACTGGCACTTACTATCTTTTAGAAGTTGAAGAATTTTTACAACAATGTCTAGAAGAACTGAAAATCTTGAAGTCTCAAATGTTTCACTCAGTGCTGGAGATTCTTCAAGGAGGTGTTCTTTGACCTGTCAATCAAGAGAAGTTTTGGTTACTTAGCAACCTTGCAGGCGACATGGAGCGATACTATATTAATGCTCAAGTATTCGCTTCATCTCGAAAAGAAATTAAATCTGGGAATACTTTTACTCCCCCTGGATGGGATATTAGTCCATTGCTGGGTAACCACCCCGCATTAAATTCGCCGGTACTCATCTAAACAAGACGCCAAAAAGGCGATTCCGTGGGATGCTTGGGCTAGGGAGCGTAGCATTGGAATGAATTGTGAAGTTAAGTTAATTGCCCCGCCGGATTAATCAGTTAGATGGGCCGTAAAAATCACTGAAGAAAGTGTCAAAGAAATTGTCACTGTGCTTGTAGTGGAAAATAGCGTAGGCCGGTGGAAAATTACTGGCAGAAGTAATATTGCAACGTGAAAAATGAAATTTGTTTTGAGGCTAGATCTGTTACGTTGTGATCGCGAGAACTGCGCAGAAAATCTTGAGACATGAATGGTAACGCAACGTTTTACTAATTTGAAGACTAAAATATTGTGAAGGGCTGTATTGCCGTCAATGAACGTAACGAATCTGCCAAAACATTAAAGGGGCTCAGTCAAGTTTGAAAAGTTTAGCTAAACTTTTCAAATTCGTTGTTTGCAATCCGTGTCAACCTTCTCCATCCTTAACCATCCTTGTTCCTTTATGGTTTATTGTAATCTCTTTGATGTTTTTCTATCTTTATAAAGTGTTATTTTTAGGTTTCCTTCAATTTAACGGTTATTTCTTCGATGTTCAAAATAACTCAAGCTGCCGTGACTGAGCCCCTTTAAGGTCATTCCCCAGTATTGCATTGCGCATCCTTACTGCGCATAATTTTACGTGTGATTAGCGCGCGCGCATTAGAAAATGGCGGCTTTTTCTTTACGGCTGGATCTCGCCAAAGAGGTAAATCGTCATTTTCTCGAAAACGACTACGGTGACCTATCATTTTTTTCTGGTGTTTTGAATTGAGTAGTAAATTTCTCTATGTAAAATAAATATGTGCCAATTTTCAGTGTTGAGAAAAAAACAATTGTCTGAAATGTGATTTAGCTAGTAATCGTGACTATAATCATGGTGCTATTATAAGGATTTATATGGAATAAACAAGGTGCTGTTGCTCCTAAACGAACATGGGGACCCCTCATTTTTATTTCAAAATTTAAGTTTCTATAATATACACAATCAATTGGCAAAGTTTGAGAAAAATCTCAGTGTAGGTTCTATTTCAGTGGAATGACCTTAACAGGCTAAAATACTTATCGTCTGTTACATAATTAGAAGCTCTTTTGTACGAGAAAAGACCTGAAGTAGGCTTATCACTTGTGTGAGAGAAAAACGTGACGCACCGTAACGCAACTGGTATAGATAATGTGTTCTTGTTTATTCCCGTTCTTGTTTATTCAAGATAGCGAAAGGATTAAAGTTTCCATCAATCAGAAGCATGAGGAGTTCTCCTTAACACATGTTTCCCTTTTTATTTTTAAATGTTAACAGTGGAACACTGGAAATAAATAACAACGAATGGAATAAACCTTTTCGTAAACATTATTTACATGTGCGTTCTGGAAATGTAAGCTCAATGTCAGTAAGAATCCTTGGGCAAGAATACACAAAACTTTACACATCACGTAGCATGATTGTAGACTTACGAATTTAACTGGGAAAATTTCGATAGAGTAAAACTCGCGAGGCTTAAATATCATCAATTGCAAACCAACAAATATTTGAGCCAATTTTTGAATTGGTTGGTGTCGATATTTTCCATGATGGACTTCTTTATTTGTGAATACACTGATGCAATGAATATCGTGTTTCAAAGTTGCTTAAAAACATCTTGTTAATGTTTAGACTACGCAGTTAGGGACGTTAGTCGGATGAAAACGCAGGTTTGGTGCCTGAACTCGTTGGTTCGTTTGGCAGGCTCAGTGAACAGTGAATTCGATGCCGCTGCGTAACACGGAACGGATGATGTTTAATTCAATACACAATGTCGAAATGCCTTCTAAAATGTCTTGCCTTCTGTTCATGTTTATTTCCTCTCCTTGCCCGAATCGCAGAAATTATGCTTGGAAATTACAGTCCTTGCGAGACTAATCACAGATTGTTTGGACTGAATAACAATAGTTTCAGCTGTCAATCAAATTTGCCGTTTTGCGTCGACGATGAAAAAGAAATTCACCCGAAAACTTACCGTGGTCTGCCACAGGCATCCCACGGAACAACTGGGTGGAGTGAGGCACTGTGAGAGTAAAGTGTGTTACCCAAGAACACAACACAATGTCCCTGGCCAGGGGCCCGTTTCTCGAAGCTCCCGGTAATTACCGGGCCCGTTAAGCTGTTTTGTTTTCCATTCCAGATGGGAGTTTCAAAAGCTTTGAATATTATACAGTAAAGTTAGGGACCGTTCATTTTTTATGGGGGAGGGGGGGCTGGTGGAATTTGGGAAACACCATTTAAAAATCGCATGACCCCCCCTCAGCTTACCAATTTTTTCACATGGCCCCCCCTTATATCAGTCATTTTTTGGGATGACCCCCCCCCCCCCCACAAAATATATGTAATCCTCCCTCAAGATTTTACCTTTTTAATATTCTCTATTTTTCCCCTGCTTGACGTTATTGTGTTCACTATGAAGACGAAATTTACAATCCCTATACTACAGAGTGCTCTTCGGTTAAAAAAAAAAAAAACAAATTAAAAGAAAGAAAAATTAAACTAGCTATACATACTGTACAGTAGCACAGTATGTTTTTGGCATTATGAAGGTATTACCATTCATACTACAGTTGCATCTGTCACTTTCTACTGTATACTATAACGTCAGCAAAAAAGAAATGTGCCAGCTCGCTCTGAATTCGTTGAAAAAATAAGAGAAAGAAAAATCAATTTCTGATCTTCTGGTTATAGCTCTTCCCGAACATGTTGTGGCTGGCCTCTCAACTTCTTCTTCGTCATCGATGAAGGCAAGAATGACATCACTCGATTCGTCTCTGCCACCAGAGTCAATGCAGTCATTTTCATTCTCCTCATCACTGCTGCTTTCGCTTCCACCGTTGTCGTCTTCATCGCTATCGTCCTTATCACTGTCTAGCAAAGGTTCATTTTCAGCTTCATCTGTTTCTTTCAATCCTGTTTGTAGTAGATCAGTTCCTTCAGGATTCATTTGGAGAAGCCAGTGTCTGGTAATTACCTTAACCTTGTCATTTTTGGTGCTCTTCAAATGCTCGTCTAGTCTATGGTGTTTGAGGTATTTGTTTAGTTCTGGCACTCGGAGCTTTTTCAGTTTTGTCGGATCTTCGAAAATTCTTTCCAATAATAATCCTCATAATTTTTCTCCGTAGCCTTCTGGCTTTCCTTTGCCCACTCTTCTCTGCCCTCTTCTTACTGAAACCTACTACATCGAGATGCGTAAAGTATAAAACGAAAAACTTTTGCTTATCAAGAAACAAGATTTGTTGTGCTTTGATGTGCCATATATTACACAGTCTTTGCAATCAAACCACTTCAGCAATGCGGCAGGAAACAGAACAATCACAAGCTCAAGCCACAGGTTAGAGATGATGTGTACTGCTTCCTGTATCCTGAAGAGTATGCGCTGCCTGAAAAGAGCGAAAGCGACTTTGACAGCAGCATAAGCGACGAGGAAGAGCTTGAAGAAGATTAGTAGGGAGAAACAATGTTTTAAGAGTTATGTCCAGGATTGAACGCTAATGAGATTCAAACTCCTTATGATAGGCATCACTAAGTGTCTTCATTGGTAAAAAGTCACCAAAACACACACAATTCTGTCCAAGATGAAGTAATATGAAAATTTCAAATAACCCTGCCAAACATGAAGTACTAATTAAACAATACCTGCGTTCAATCCTGGACATAAGTGTGTTTTAACAGTAACTTTATTTCTTCAAGATAGTTTACAGGCCTTTATCAGCTTCCAGGTAGCTTTGGCTATTGAAGTATTTTAGTCAAGCAACTGCTATGTTACCTATATTGTATTTGATAAGCTTTAAGGGAAAAATAAGAAAAAAAGATTAAAAAATCCAACAATACAGAGAGGAAAATTAAAGAAAGAAACCCTTTTTTGTTCATTAAGGCGATTCCTCAGAAATTAAAGTTACCGATGATTTTTTTTTAAACTTTCCTTGAATGTTTTCTTCCAAGCACTGTTTCGAAAAACACAATAAAAATGCTGGGTCACCATTCTCACTTCAGAGATGTGACGGGCCAATCTTATTCAATTTATGCCTGTCCTCGTGCTAATCACGTGCTATTCATCGGTCCAAGTTATATTTTGAGGTAGGTGGATGCATAGTTATTTAACTAATACTTGGGAAAAAACCTGACAGGTAGAAGGTGTCGAGTACATAGAACAATATCATATGAAATTTGTGAAAAAATCACATCATTTAAAACGACGTAGACGTAAATTAAAGCGTTCGTATAGTCTTTGTTTTCGCAATCAATTTGCATTCCAGAGTACGGTTTTTTGCGCGCTTTCACCCATATCTTTTTTCTGTCCGGTAGAATTTTTTATTTTTTTTTTAATTAAAGAGGATAATATGTACACTATTATTGTGCGATAAAACATAGGCCACCATGCTCGTTTAAAAGAAAAGGAACATTTATTTCGTCATCGAACTTAGCTTGAGGGAAATTTCTGACGAATAAATCGTACGCAGTAGGGATTCGCAATGCAATACTGAGGAATCACCTTAAGTTCCGTAGCTTTAAAATTGCAGTCTGTTGCCGTGGAAACGTTATAGGAAATACTGTTCTGAGGATCAAACACTCGGCTAAACAAAACTGTTTGTACCTTTAATCGCCCCGTAAGTTTCTTTGTTTACAACGCCCTCCATTTCCGTGTATAGGACGAGTAAAGACCGTTGACGATAAGATCCTTGAAATACAACAAATTTAACGGTGTGAAATTCGCATAGATCCGCCGAGGTACAACCTTGTCTCGAACAGTGAAACACGTGCAAGCTTGGAAAAACATGGGACACTTGTCCGAGCGGAAAACTGGTAACTATATCACAAAATACCGCTGTACAAAATCTAATGCGACAGCATTAACACTAATAGATTTAAAAACTTTCTTTGTTTATTTCTGTGGGGATATATTTTTTTAAGAAATAGTAAAACATATCCCATCTTAAAGTATCAGTAAAATATTTTAAGTGACCCCCCCTTTTCCCTTATTTTTTTTAGATGGCCCCCCCTTTAAGGCCGATTTTTTTGGGGTGGCCCCCCCCTAAATCCCACCAGCCCCCCCCCCCCCCCCCCCCTTTCTCTTAAAAAATGAACGGTCCCTTATTAGCTAAAGAAACAAAATGCACTTTATTAGAGTTCAGAACACATCCTACATTTCTTGAGATTTTGATTTCAAAATCTGATTTCGGGCCCGTTAAGTTACGGGGTCTTTGGAGAAAAGGGCCCCAGGGCTCGAACCCAGACTGCTCGATCCGGAGACGAGTGCACTTACCATGACGCCACGTACCTCCGCTAGACAATTATTCATTATACATAAATAACATTTGGTAGGTCATGTCGCATTTCTATAAGTCTTTGAAGCACACAACTGGGACCTTTTAAGAACGATGAAGGGTGTACATTCCTTCGCTTACAAGAAATTATAGAGATCTTCGTTACCGTTTTCCTCTTGCGTGACTTGACATCCATAACAGTGACAGATCCTTTGTCGGGATAATTCTTTAAAACCACAACTCTCCGTTTCTCTCCACTAAGATCCTTCATCTCCGCCACAGACCCCATCCGGACAACCTGAAAATACCCAACACGCATCATAACTAGGCCAGTGTCACGTGACGCAAACACGGCTGCATTCCAGTATGGAAACCAAGCTACACGCATCAACCATACCAGTTACCAGTCCTCACCCACGCCTAATACTGATCTCGATACTTACATCAGGAAATCTCGCGAAAACAAGGAGTCCAAAAACTGCACTCAATTCTATATTCTGCAAGGAAAATAATCAGGGAAATAACAGTAAAGTGTTGAGAACAAATATTCAGCATGCGTGAACAGGTTGTGGCACAAGATATTAAGGTTAATTGAAACAGAAAACAAGAGAGGAAAGATTAGCAATACCTCGGCTGCGGGCTGGGCCAATCGTTCGAGACACAGTCCAACATGGTCTGCTATACTGGGATGCCACTGAGACGAGCTGGCAAGCTGTTGTAATGTGGACGCCATGCCAGAGGACGCGTTGAGATCCGATCTGTGGCAAACACAAGCAACGAGTGATAAGTGCAACTTACATATACCCTTAAATATACAAATTCATCAAGTGACTACGACGGTGTTTTGATGTCTGATCTCAATAAGCAAATTGATTTTTTACGGTTATAGTTCTCCATTTTCCCCTTCGTTTTAGTTTCGATTGAGAAGATATTTCAAACACACTTAAAGTGCCCCTGTGATCAAAAAATCACTTCCTTTTTTTCTTGAGATTCTGAAAGTGTGTCTGCTTAACACTTGACTGGCAAAATTCTGACCTTTCATTTTTATCCAAAGGCTGTTTACTTTGAGTGTAAGTTTTGGATTTCACAATCCGCCATTACACACGTTCAAACCTGACCGATTTGACCTCAGAGGGTTGGATCCGGGAAAAGTGATGTCAAAGGCTCACCAGCTTAAAATTTCAGCGTGTGAACGCAGCTTATTATGTATGCAAAGTGCGAGTTTAAAAGTGTGAAAGCCCAAAACTCCCGTGCTGCATATTAATTCTGCAGCGTACACACGCATTGCATTCTTAAACTAGTGAGCCTTTGACGTCATTTTCTCCTCGATCCAGCTCTCAAGAACTTAAATTTAGTAATGGCGGATCATTAAATAGGACAGTTCCAGTTAAAATAAACAGGTGCCTTTTTTAAATCAAAGATTAAAACTTGGGTCACTTAGTGTTTAGTTAACATAGTTTTGAAATCCAAAGAAAAAAAAAATAATTTATTTTTTGTCACAGGGGCACTTTAACACAG
Organism: Platygyra sinensis; assembly: GCA_019787425.1. NCBI lineage: Eukaryota > Metazoa > Cnidaria > Anthozoa > Scleractinia > Merulinidae > Platygyra > Platygyra sinensis. The sequence continues at coordinate 89,443 of JAHPZR010020893.1, read as the reverse complement.
CGGTTGACCACATTTCCTCGTTCGTTAAAAATACTCTGCTACGCGTCGTATTTTCAGCTCTCTTCTCGGTGTTTCGAAATGTGGTTTAACACGGTCTTTCGTCCCTGATAGATTACACAATTTTATCCAACGCCGTCTGGCTTCTCACATCTCTTGAGAACTCGTCCCTAAAGTGGCTACTAACCTGCTAGATATTCTGCTCCGAGCTGAAAGAGAAACTCGACTGTTGCCTTGCCAGATGATCTCTCTTCACCACTGCTCTCGCTCTTTGTCTTCACAGGTGATGTGTAATATGGCGCTACCCCGCGATCAGAAACCTGAACACATTATAGAGCAAGTCATATCCCTGACAAATCTCAAATGGACGTTAAAACAGAAAATGAAACCAAACTAGCAAACAAGCTGTCATTCTTTGAGAGACAGGTAGTTTTAGTTCTTTCATCTTTAGCCAGAAAATATAAGCAAACCATCAAAAACACTATACTTTATTTCACACAGATCAGGTTCCAAATCCAAAAAAAATCTCATAGTAAGGGTTTAGTTAGGTGGACAAACCCCGGAACTGGAAAACTATGATTATGTAAAAAGGAATTAACGAAAGGTTAAGGCTAGAGAATATTGCGACGGAACACCAAAGACGAACTTGGCAAATTTACAGAAAAGTCAGTTCTCAAGATGTGTCACTATCTACAAGAGGGCTTCCTAAAATACGTACATCTACGAGAAAAAGAAAACAAACAACAAAAGCAGAAATCAAACAAGTGTACACACTCACATCAGGGCTCGCACACTGCAAAAATTTGCCAAGTATACCAAGAGCGAGACTTTTAGTTTTGTCATCAGATTCGCCATTCCTGTTGAAACAATGATAGAAAGTCAGGATAGCTGTTATTATCTACTTCATGAGATTAAATCAACAATGCTCGCACCTGATAATTTTAAACAAGGTAGGAAGGAATTTATCAGGTATGAATTCTTCTATTCCAGAGCAGTAAGTTGTCCAGTGACTGATCTATGATGACAAAAGAAAAACGTGTTACTCTAACATACAGTGTCTTGGACTCTGGCAGTAAGAGGGCAAATGTTGTACTATGCTTCACTGCTGTGCGTAGTTTCTTGTCTTGGTATAACTGGTATATGGTATGGTATAACTCCACAGGCCAAATCTACAGAACATCTCTAAGCTCAACTGAATACCTGTAGGACTTGTTAATTGTACCTTTGAATCCTGCGGAAGAACTGCTCCAAGAAGTCCTAAAAGTCTTTCCTGTGTTTTGCTAGCAAACACTTTTTCAGCGTCTTCAGGGTTCCGTGCCTCTCTCTTCTGCTCTTTATCAGTCCCTTCAACTTTACTCCCAGACGAACACTCTTCACTTTTTACATCACCATCTCCTTCCTTTGTTTCTTTGTCCGTCTGAGAAGTACTTTCGTCTGAAGTCTTTCCCTCCTCAGCAGCCGCTTCCTGAGCGTCTTTGGGTTCAGCTACCCCTGAGGTATTCGCTTCCTCATCTTGCGTCACTGCGGCCTCTCCTTCTGCTTCCTCGGTACTCTCACCTTCAGGGATAGACTCCGGAGCCGCGGCAGTTGGGAATGCAGCCTCCCCTGAGGATTCTCCTCTGCTTGTTCCACTGTCACCTATGGAATTGCCGAACAGTTATTCACATATTACAGCCGGGTTCGCAGAGCGATTTCATGAGCGTTCCTAACTAGAGCTACATCCAAGCTACGCCGAAGAAATGTGGAAACGCAGTTTTATTTTTTATGAGATTAGGCTTACCGTCCACACTAATAGATCCTTTGCATAAATGGCGCCTAAATTTGAATAACAATACTTGGTACATCCTTAGCCTCGCATTCATGTGAAAATTCCTTTGTCTTGAAACATGAATGTGAGGCTAAGGATGTACCAAGTATTGTTATTCAAATTTAGGCGCCATTTATGCAAACGGTCTATAAGTGACGCCGAGAAGAAGGATCTTTCCGAAAACGTTCTTTAAACCTGAGAAATTTCAAATAACGCTGACGTTGCGTTTTATCGTGGACGGAAAACATTTTGAAAACGAGGCTTTTCGAAAGCGACGGCATCACAATAATCATGTGATCTCGCTCCTTGCCACAGTTTTCCTCAAATACAAATCCAAAATGACCTGTGATTGTTGCGTTCTTAAATTCCTCCCGCATGGTGTGGCGGAAAACATTTGTTATTTAGGAAGTAAACTTATTAGATTTTTTTACCAGGGAGTTTTAATCAATTGGTTTACAACAGAGGAATTTGTAACGCAAAGATTTTATGGCTCAGTGAGACAACCAACAAAAGAACTTGCAACTTCACCGTTGCGGCCGGCTCTGCACAACGAGCGTATAGACGGGTGATTTCAGCATAACATTTGGGTTACCTGTCTCTGGTTGACATGTGGCGTGGCTTAAGCATTTGGTGATGAGACCGAGGCATTCCATATGAAGATGACCAGCAGTCCGCAAGTAATCCGAGCTCAAGACTGAAAATCATAAAATAGAGGAGATTAGAAGCGAGAAACCGCATACAAACTAAGAAGACTCTGAGAATAAAGCCAATGCTCTTATTTACGCGCACAGACTATCAAAAAATAGCTTTATCTATAGTGGCGCCATTCTTTGGAACAGACTTCCTTGTGACGTGAAGGAAGCAGAGTCCCTTGAAAATTTCAAACGTCTATTCAGGGGGAATCCATAAGGCAGGGCTTTCATGGAAATCAGCTTTTTTTTTTATTTACATATCTTTTATTATATTTGGTAGGAGGTATTTTTAAAGCTGACATTTTTTTTTTGTAACGTGGGTAAATAAAGACTGCTTGCTATCTAGTGGTAGATACATTTGCATTACTTACATAATAGCAGAACAAAATCCTCCTCCGCTCATTGGCTAATGTTTGTTGCGGACAACACGAGTACAAACATGTAGATGATGCAGTAGCGAGTGCATATCTTAAAACCTTTTTAGCAGCGTATGGCATCCCATTAGAATAAAAGTGAACCAAGTATGAAAATAACCAAACACTTACCAGACTTGTTTGGTTCGTTGATAGAATTAGCCAGCGTAAGAGCTAAAGCAGCAAACTGAAGCCAGGCATGGTGATGTGTGTACATTTGAACACGACTGGTTGGATCATTTGCGGTCGTGTCTAGAAGTGAACCTTAAACACATTAACGCAATTATTCATTTGTGGAATAATGCAATCGAGTGTGGAAAAACCAAAGGACCCACACCATTTTCTTCCCGGCTAAATAGACTAATCCGCCAATCTCACATTGTAGCCAAACCCAAATAAAAGAAAAAATTGCCTGATTACGTTCTAAGCGTCTAAAATTATACCATGGAGAAGATAAAACAATCAGTTAGCAATCTGGTGATGGCATTCTTTGATATCAGAAAGAAACGAGAATGAACGTTCCATTGCTGGGTATGTACTTCATTGTGAGTTGGTTTTCGAGATAATAACTTGATAAGTAAATCCTATTCTGCATCCATCTAAAAAGATTGAGCAGAAAGACTGAGAACGATAGAAAAAAACAACAAAAATTTCATCGCACTACCTGATGATGTATGCAACTTTGTGTAACGGAAGTTAAAAAAAAAATTATTCGTCTCACCTGTCTTCAGTGGAAATTTAGTAATTTTGTGGGACGCGGAGTGTCTAAAAGAAGAGTTAAAAGACAAAGTGAGTCATCAGGGAAGATGTCGTGCGGTATGTAAGTTAGGAAGAAGGCAAAACTATTTTGACATCAATACTGAAAAAACCAGGGTGGGGAGGGGGAGGGTTTGGGCCTTTTTTTTAACCTCAATTTGGTGAAGTCGGAAAAAGTGAGTAATACACAGCAGGTTTTCATTACCAACTGATGCGGCCTCCGCTATAAGCCTCGTGTATTTTTTTTTTGGAGATCTTCCTCACTCGTGGGAGGTGCGGTAATCTCATAGCTAGCGCGCTCGTCTACGGATCGAGCGGTCCTGGTTGGAGCCCTGGCCAGGCACATTGTGTTTTGTTTTTGGGCAAGACACTTAACTTTCAAAGCGACTCTCTCGACACAGGTGCAGAAATGAGCACTGGCGAACTTTACGCTGGGTGTAACCCTGTGATGGACTAGCATCCCATCCAGGGGGGAGTAGCATCCAGGGGGAGTAGAAATACTCCTAGTTGCTTCATGCTACAGAAACCCGGAGATAACCGGCCTGACGTATGGAGCCTTTGCCGTTTCACCTCATCTTGCCCTATGAACCTTGTTTTTTGTTATTGTATGTTTTGTTTTTGTTATTTATGATACCGCAAATAAAACATGACGATGATGGCGACTCACTTTTCTGGGAACTTGCCAAATGAATGGCATCCAATGCACAAGTCAAAGTCGTCACACTCGTTGCAGTGAAAGCGCGTACCAACTATAAAACTCTGACATCCATCGCACTTGAACCTGAACAAGTGAATATCAAACACAATCACACCTGTCGTGTTAACGTTAATCTAATACAGGAGAGTGTATATTATTCGCAGCCATGATTTGATTTATCACACCAGCTTTATCAATAAAAGCGTTCCTGCAGAGAAATGTTGCCTGCTAGTGATACAAGTCTGCGTCAGGGAAATTACAGTTTAAACAGTTTTTTTAGAAGTAAGGAAAACTGAAAAGAGTTTCTCCTTAAAGGGGCTACGTCACTGTATTTTGGGTTATTTCTACCATCGACAAAATTACCTTTAAATTGAAGGAAACCTGAAAATAATATTTTAGAAAGACAGGAAAACACTAAAGAGATAACAATAAACCATAAAGGAACAAGGATGGTTATAGATGGAGAAGATTGACACGGATTACACTCAACAAAATTGAAAAATTTAGGCTAAAGTTTTCAAACCGTTTAACCGTGACGCATAACGTACAGCTCAAGTACCAGAGGGCTTTTTGAGAAAAAGATCAACCAAAAGTATCACATCCTGTGCTCGGCATTTTTAAAAATAATTTTACAAATAAATGGCCAGGATTTACAGGTGGTTTTGTTCTCATCACTGACCTCATATCAATGACAGTGTGACTTTCCAAGTGCCCATCAGGCTTCGCACCAGCTGTACCAAAACAAAAGAAATTGAAACAAAAAATGAAACAAAACATTTCAAAAAGAACACAAACAAGTCAACAACAAGAGGAAACAACAGAAAACACCAAAGATATCACAAGCTGTAAGCGAATGTGTACTTGAAATAGGCTATGAAACAACACCAGAAAAGTCACTTTCTGTTACGTTACAAGAAGTGTATTTTCTTCAGACAGTTTTACTAAAAAGCCTAGTCTGCGAGCAGTGTCTTTTCAGCTCGAAGTTTGGCGAGGGAACAACGCAAACCAGGACGATGGGCGAGCGCTATTGAATGTGCCAACCCCCGCTCGCCTCTGTTCGCTTGCGTTCATCCCCACTGATTTTCAAGTGAAAGACAGACTACTCGCAGTCTAAGAAAAAACCGGTCGACAGGACTATTTCACGCTTGCTCTAACTCTGTGTGTGTACAGATACAATGTAGATACATTGTAGATACAATGGAATAAGTAAAGGTCGTTTACTTCTCAGAATTAGCGTTGAAAAAGATTTTTTCATACTCACTCGTGTAACAGGTATTGCACAGGTCAACATCTAAGCAGTTGAGACACCGGTATCGCCTCCCTGACAGGCTAACATCACAACCATTACATGTTATCGACACATCAAGAATGTCCGAGAACCGTGCCACGAATAAATGCATTCGCTAGATAAGACGAGGATATGAAAAACAATATATTTAGAGTTGGTATCCTCGTAAAAAAAAAAAATTAAATTGGAGGAAACCTGAAAATAACAGTTTACTAAGATACAAAAATAATAAACCTTAAAGCCACAACGTGTTTAAGGATAGAGAAGATTTAAACATGGATCCCGGATTAAAAGCAACGAACTTAAAAAATTTAGGCTAAACTAAACTAGATGGGCTTATTGTGACGAAGTTCCTGCAAATTAATTACCTTAAAACAGTTATGCCAATGGAGTATTGATCAATAACGATTTTTAAAAACATAATACTTTTTTCCGTATTCGTGTTGAAAAGACGGTCCAGGGTCGTCCGATCAATCAACATTCTATACACTCTCCTCCTCGCCACTGCTCAGAGTTCATGGAGCGTTTTTTAGTTTATCACGACATGGCTAGGAGTCACGATCATCTCAGATCGCGTGAAACACACTGACAAGCATCTCGTCTTCTATCCTCCCACTTCTAAGACTTTGACTTGCCAAATAAACTACATCTCCTAAGGGGTAAGCTGACAAGTTTAAAGCACTAAGTGTCACTAACAAGAACTGACTAACCCGCCGTTCCTCCATCGTCTGTGCTTCATTTTGCAGGCGGTAGACCCAGGTCATGTCCCGCTTAGCCTCCTCTAACCAGGTATTGCCCTCTTCATAGTGATCCAGTTCTTGCTGCTCACTTATGTCCTTCTCATCCTTATTGGGATTCACTGCGGTCGCTAAGAGACACATGAGTTGGGATATACTATCTCAAATTCATTAACAATTCATCCAGTTAAAACAAACAGAAACCATGACCGTGACGGTGCTGGATATCTGATCTTAATTAGCAGAGATTTCAGTTTACGATTTTACAGTTTTTCTCCGTTTTCCGTTAGTTTTAGTTTCGACTAACAAGACATTTCAAACACTGAAGACAGTGTTACAACATTCCAAACACCTCGAAGCTGGTAAAAAATACTCCGCTACGCGTCGTGTTTTCAAATCTCTTCTCGGTGTTTGGAAATGTGGTAAAATAAGGTATTTGGCGTTTGACAAAATTACGCCAGCAATAGAAGGCGATGAAACTCACAACCTTACGCTTTGAGGTAAAGACCAAGTGGAGACAAGGGAATATCTGCGACCTTTTACAACATCTACGAGACTAAAGCAAGGCAAAAAAAGTTTTTTTTCTTTATCAACCCACTTCTATGTTTTCTTTAAGAGCTCTCTAGCTATCCTGCATCTCTTTATTTGCACCAGAACAACATAAACCCTTTGCAAAAATGGCGCCTAAATTTGAATAAAAATACTTGGTACATCCTAAGCCTCACATTCATGTTTAATGACAAAGGAATTTTCACATGAATGTGAGGATTAGGATGTATGAATATTGCTATTCAAATTTAGGCGCCATTTATGCAAAGGGAAGCAAAGGGTCTATATAACTGGCTTAGATGAATAAGCTACCAACACTTTCAGTTGTTCAATGGATAAAAACTTAATCGTGTCTCTTGTGTTTTCTTCCGAAACAAAAGTTTTCCTGAACACCATTCAGGGATAATCTTTTGAATTTTTACCTTTTAGACCTTTTCTATTTTTACTTACGTACTCTGATAACAGGACCTCCTTCGATACCAGTGTTACTTGCACTGACAGGATTATCTTGTATAATTAACAACTACACACTGAAGTGGAGGTGGCTAGCGGTGGATATTTACCGAGCCGCGAAGCGGCGAGGTAAATATCCAACGCTAGCCACCGACACTGAGGTGAATAGTTGTTTTTAATTAGTATATACTAAAACAGTGAGATAATATACACCCAAAAAATTAATTTGGATGATTTCTTCACTTGTCACGGATGCAAACCGGGACGCCATTTTCTCCCGAATTGCTCGGAGATAAATAGCACAGGATATTCGGAGTTTGACGAGCCAATCAGCGCGCGCCTTCAACACTATCGACTGTTTTAGTATATACTAAATTAATATTAATAACATTATTAGATTATTATTATGTCATCAACATCATCATCATTATCATTATCATAATCTTTTAATGAAAGTTGAAATAGCGAAAGCGTCACTCACCTTTAGCTGTATCAAGCAGAAACTCGGGGAGACGAACATCTAGCACAAACGTGTGATCATAACCCTACCAAGCAAAAAAAAAAAAACAAACAAACAATGTCAAGTTTGACTTAACTTTTCTATAGACAGAAAACTTCTTAGAATCTGAATGCCACAAACCTTCCATTCGGTGTCAAGAAGATGAAGGACAAAAGCTCGTAGACACTCAAACGCCGCAGAACTTGGCCTTAAATTGAAGACAGATACGTTAGATTATAGTTCACCACTAAATTTTACCCGTTTCTAATTGGCTTAAATTAATCACGTGACGCGACAGTGTTCATCCGCGGAGCGAAACTATCAGCCCATAGTGCCCGTCCGCGGAAGATACCCGGATGGATAGCACTCGTTCGTGAAAATGTTTCTGTAAACAAGCGGATTTGTAAAAAATAAACAATTAAAATTGTGTTGGGGGGGGGGGGGGGGTGGGGGAGTTATCTGTTTTCTTTTTCAAAATTTAAATTTGGCTTTCACGTCTTTCATCTCAAAAAGTTGAAAACAATTTAACTGGTTTTCGAACTATCGCGTCGACAAAAATTTAGTGGTGAACAATAAAGAAAGTAGAGTGTTTATGTTTCGGAACTATCGGTCTGATAGTTGCCCCTTGGAAATTTGGTGAGCTTCACAAAAAAATATATCATCATGATATTACATCCCTATCCACACATAACGCGTTACAGCCACCCTCTCAACAACGGTGACTTTCCTCAGTTGCCAGGGTGGCCATTGTGGAGAGCTTACGTACATAACAAAACTACATTCCCTGCCATAACTCCAAATTAAATCATTCAGTTTCTTTGCCGTTAAGTACATTGAATTACTTGACTTTACCTCCGGCTTGAATCTTGCGAATGATAACATTTGACTCCTTCTAGACATCTTCTTACCAGCGCGTAATACGCTCGCCGCACTTTACCTTCCAGGTTCAAACCACAGCCATCAAGATTGTCAGCATAGTGCCTGGAAAACATAAAACAATAAAGCATTTGGAATAATTTTGCCAGTAACACGCAATAGGCCATTTCGGAGTTGCCTTCTGCCTCTTTCGCCAAAATGAATCTTAGTGAAAACGATTCATCTGAAAAAATTTTAGTCACTCGACAGAAACACGGTACATGTTTTCTATTTCTTAAATATTTTACGATTTTATTTCACCATTTTCTCTCTAATTTTAATTTCTATTGAGAGTGACTCGAGACAGTGTTTGGGCACATACTCCGCTTCGCGTTGTTTTTGCAACTCTGTTCGTGGTGAAAAGTGGTATAGCATGGAAATGTGTTATAGCACGGTTCCTTTTGTTTGATATACTAGGTTTTTACTGGAACTTAGCGTTGATGTTTGGGCAACATTACGAAACATGTGTGGAACCTTATCAAAAAAGAAGTGATTTTACCTTGGAAAGAACTTTTGAGATGCCAGAAACTGCTGTAGGAAAAGAACAGCCTGAGCCTGTGTAGAGAAACACAAACTAGATAAATAAAGCCACAAAACAAAACACTCACCCTAATAATGGTTTGAATGCCATTCTGGCATTGTAACGTAAATCTGCTACTAGAACAGTACCTGGACAAGGTCGGTTTCAGACGAAATGCGAAGAAACTCGGCAGCAAACAGGTAAATGTCAGCGACAGCGTTGGCATGTTTCACTCTCTGCTGCAACAGGGCTTGGATCCTTGTTTAAAGAGAAAGTATATCAAAACTATTTCACTTATCAAAGCAAATATCACCAAATAATAGTCTCACTTTTCAAAATGCTGGTTTTCGCTCCTTTGCCAAAGTGGGGACGTGACAGCTTGTTTTAACAAAATGTCATGACGAGATGTCCATGCTCACACAAACCTTGCAATAGCCATAGATACCTTGTACGTGCCTTAGGGACAAAGCAATTTTAAGGCCCTAAAGTGACACCAACAAAATTCTTGCAGCAGCGCATTACAACAAGCTCTGAGCGGTTTATATGCCACTGGTACCGGATGAGATTTGGCAATTTCGGAGCGAATTTCCCTTCTAAACACTTTGCTTTCACTCCACTACAATAACTATCTATTGACAAAGCACTGAATACGCAGCTTACTTGAAGAAACATTCATAAACCCGTTCATTTACCTTTCATGAGAATAAGAATCATTTGTCACGAAGTCAAGGATCAGTTTAAATGCTGGGTGTTTGTCAATAGTCTTGATTTCTTCAAGTGACAGCGTTCTCTGTCGAAAATATAAAGAAATACGCTCCATTTTATTTTATTTAACCCAAGATATAATGGAGGGCAAAAAAATTCAACGTTTAACGGAGCGCAAGGGGATGATATCAACACCCCATGAAGTACATGCAAACAAAAAAAAAAAAATTTAAGGGCTGTACAAGACGCTATTTTATGCAATATTCGAAAATCTTCTGTTTTCAGGAGTTTCATATGTACAGAAATTACTGAGTCGACGGAAACAATTCTCTTAACCAGGGTCGAAAATTGCGCTTTCCTGGTCGCCAATGCGACTAAAAATTTTGCACTGGTGACCAGAATTTCACAGCTGGTCGCCACATTTTCCCATTTGGCGACTGAAAAAAAAGGTCAGTCGCCAGTTGGCGCCTGCGTAAAAAGGTTAATTTCCGACCCTGTAATAACAGAAACTCCCTTTAAATGTACCCATGTTTAGCTATAGAATCGCGAGGCTCTCATTACTTACAATGCTTTGGAAGCTTTCAAACAAGTGCCCAGTAGACAAGGAACAAACACTTTGAAATACACAGATCTAACCCCGCATACATCAATACAATGAGAGTGACATCTAACCTGTCTGGGTCCTAACAGAAGACTCCCACCATGCTCTGCAGAAGTCCTCTGCCAAGATGACTTCCTGTTCAACCACTTGGACCGTCTGTTTTCTCTTCCCTGGAACAACGACAAAGTGCAAAAGAGAGTGCTCATCATTTTATAACCGTGCTGCTCGCAACTCGCCTCCATTTGGAGAGAAAAATAAAATATTCTAGGATATTTGTCCGAGGATATTATCTGTTCCGAGAAGCGAACAGTTTTCCGAGAGCGTAACTTTGAGCTTCGAGGAACAGATAAAGTCCAAGGACAAATATTCGCGCATATTTTCGACCCCAAATGGGGGCTATTGTATTTATTATCCTGTCAATTTTTTTTCCGCAACGCGCGCAGTTTTGAAACTTGGGGTATATTCTCGGATATTCCCCAGTTTTAGCTGGTAAATATTCGGTCACGTGGCGTGTTTAGCCCAATCGCGCGCGAGCGAAAATATTTAACGGATTATAGGAGACGATAGATAGCCAACAAGGCGCTTTGCGCCGCGTTGGCTACAACCATCTAATATCCAACAAGCGAGAGTGGAGTTATTGTTTTATTAAAAACGGCCCCAAAATACACAGACTAAAATAGGATAAAAACGGCAAACTAAATTACGCCTAAGCTTGCCATATTCGTAAAACATGGTATAATTGCTCATCTGCCATAATGGCCAAGCCAATGAAAAGTCCATCGCGTAGAATAGCCGGACATCATTACTTATTCGTGAGCACCGAAGCGGAAAAATTTGAATACGAATGAAGTTTGAATGGCCAAGAATAAGAGAGAAAAGGCCCTAATTTGCCTGCAGTGCATTGATAAAACTCGATTTCCTGACTTTCTTAAGTCCCTTTTAATGTTTTAAGCAACGGGCTTTTCCTGAGGAATGCTATATCTACAATTACAGCCAAAAAATAGGAAGTTTTGCGATGTTTTTGGACTATCTTTCTGCGTTCGAAAATTGGGAAAAATCGGCTTTTTCGGAGGGGAACATGTTCTCGATACGAAGTGAAAAGCGATTTTTAAGTAAGCGAGACGGGCTTTAAAAAAGTTAGCAACGGGAAATAAAAGTTTGACGTTTTTCTTAACTGATCCTGTCTTTACTTTGTTAATCGAAGTAAGATAACGACTATCAAACTGACATTTAAAATTGCGAGTTGGAAGTGCGTTCAAATATGGCGCGTCTTTGCTTAGTGAGCCATTGTTTGAAGCACACCACTGCATAACAATGGCTGTCAAAAAATTATCATATCTTTTCAAAAAAATCACTCAGTCGTTAAATGCGAATCACTGATCTGTAGCCCGCCAACTTTAACTCATAGAACGACAGCTTGACGACTGTTAACGCGCGCATTTACGATGAACAAGGAAAACAGATCAAAGCTTTTCAAATAAGATGAGTGGCCATCGATCGATCAACGGACTTTATTTGAGTTCGTTGCTTTGTGATCGAGCGTATTAACAACTGGGCAACGAACAACACTATTGACTCGCGTAAGAATCAAGCGCTCTTAAACTACGCAGACATTTAATAAAGAGGTTTTACAGGCGGTACATATTTTACATGGTAAAAGCCGTCGATAGTTTTCAAAGAAATTGGCTAAACTACAGAAAACGGGGCCACTTTTGAAGAAGTACAGTCGAGTGGCTCGGTGGCTTGTCAGTCAATTTAAAGAGGTATCGCTCGAGTGGCTCGGCGGATTGTTAATCAATGCGACTGGCGAGCCGTCGAGCCACTAAATTATATACCTTTCTCGTTCTTTTAAACACTCAATACGACTGGCGAGCGATATACGGAAAGTTCATTGTTTTGATGCTCCGCCTTCTTCAAGTTAATGAGCAAGGTCATACTCCCTACGGGAAAAAACGCGCGTTAATCTTAACCAATGAGACTCGGCTCTTAGCGTTAATTTGAATAATACCAGGTAATATGACAGACCTTAGAACTGCAAGTAAATGTCCAGAGAACAATAGGCATTCTGCGCGATGCTTGAAATGTACTATTCAGTGATCCCGTTTATAATAATGGAATGTGACATCTAAATGTGTTTGCAAAACAAGTGTCACTGATTGTAAATATCAATCAAGCTGGTAGTGTATTTAGGCAACAATAATTGTACCTCTGGGCTTCTGTCAGTGATTCTCTGCAACCCAGCAAACTTGAGAAGAAACTGTGCCTTTTCTTTACAGGCGATCACTGAAACCAAGAATAAAACAAATGCTGTAACATGCATTTTGGAAACGGAAAAAAAATTCAAGCCAAATTATAAGCTTGAGAGGCGTGGAGACCTTATGGTTAGCGCGCTCGCCTCAGGATCGAGCGGTCCAGGTTCGAGCCCTGGCCGGGGAATTTAATGCTCGGGGGTGGGGGGTAACCCTTCGATGGACTAGCATCCCATCCAGGGGAGAGTAGAAATACTACCAGTGCTACTTAAATAGGAGATAAGTGCCGGCCTGATGGGCCACTTGGTTCGAATGCAGACTTTTAAAATGATAGCTTATTATTTGGTGTAAACTGCGTTAAATGTGAAATAAAGTACATTTTATTCTTTGCTTTCATGTGACTTCATCATTTTCCAAAATTACAAATTAGCAATCCTACTGGCGTTTTAGTGTCATCAGACATAAGACCTTATCAAAACTTTGCGTTTTACGACGTTTAAGCCCGATAAGTTTCCTCATTTTCTTACAGAGGACATTTGAATTTTCAAGTTCACGCGTTGCGCGACATTAAATTCCTGTCCGAGAACGGATCACGCGTAGGTCAAAAGAGCAGTTATCGCTTACGTTTTTGGTAACTGAACAGTTCTTGCACTAGAAGAAGTATTACTTTCAATGTCTCAGAACTCTAGAGTAATAATTTTTCGTTTCAATGGCAAAACTCAATGACAGATGTTTCTGTTGGTTTCCAGCCGCCATGTTGGTGTCCCTCGGAAGGGCACCAACATGGCGTCTCCATACAAAGCTCTGTAAATTTAGGTGAAACTGTTTATCAAATAACGCGGCAATGAAAAACCGCACAGACCTAAATTTGGGCGATTTTACCTGATTCTTGACTTAATTTATTGAATGGTTGCGACTTTTATTTTCGATGCAAACCACCAATTTACACTGTTAAGTCAATTTTTTACCCGTTCCGAATTTTTTGTCTTACCGCTTTGTTGGGTGTTAGTTATAGTTTGCTTCGTCAGAATGCCGTCGATATCCAAAACCGACTATTGTGCGGATAGATCTATCCTAGCTCTACCATCTGCTTACCAAGAAAATCTGGTGACATTTAAATTAGTGATGTCACAAGTGGTACAAAGAGCACGACGTTAAGTACGCGTAAACGCTTGCTTACTGAAGAGTGAAAGGGTTAAAATGATCAGCATATCATGGTAGCAGCTTAGCACTGTGTTTTAAACATACCAGGTGTGTCTGGGTTGATTTTTTGGGACGAGCTGCTCTCCTGGTTAGATTCCTCTTCAGCTTGCAGAATCAAACGCTGGCGACGATCAACCTTGAAATTTATAACAAAGAGTTGCCTGTAAGCTGAAATGTTGTATGAATTCTATCGTCTATTCAATATTAGCTTGATGGTGTTGAAATAGCTTGCTAAAAAACTAAGCAATATGTAATATGTACTTCTCAAACTCATTAATTAATCACCCATCAAGTTAAACAAAGGAAATCACGACATTTCATGTTTGATCTTATTTGGCATAGATTTTATGATGTTTTTTCTCCGTTTTCTCCTTAGTATTAATTTCGTTTGAGAAGATATATAAAACACTCAAGACAGTGCTTGGGCACATTTCCAAACACCTCGAGGTCCGATAAAAGTACTGCGCTACGTGTCCCATTTCCAATTCTCTTCTAGGCGTTAAAAAAAAAAGCGGAAAGCGAGTCCAGCTGAGAGATCCGAGAACTAACACACAAAACAAGAAAGTTACTGTCTCAAATCTACACTCTTGACCTCCAGCAAAAATGAGGAACTACAGGATATGAAAATGTGGCTAATAACACATACCAAGCCACGCCTGAGAGACTCGGCCGTTAAATAGGCATCTTGAACGCCTTCTGGGACAGCTTCCGGAGGTGTGTTGTTGGCTGAAAAACAAGAATACATATGTATCATCTAATGACATACTGCAACAGTTACTGGAAATGGTACAAACTCCAATGCAAAAGACGACGAAGAATAATATTGCCAGAAGGTAATGCTTTCAAATACCTAACAAGGATTGAATTATTTGCCTTCTACCAAATTTGTAGAAAACAAAGTACAGGTAGGTCCACTTACCAAACAGTACAAGCTGGTCCCTTAACTCCTGCGAGTGCCAAATAAGGGCAGCGAAGACAGAGTGTACAGCTTTGTCTACCAGAGGACCTCCAATGAATGGCCCAGGAGCCTTCTCACGACACCTGAAGGGAAGTGAGCCATAGATAATTTCACAGTGCCATTTGAAGCACAATTCGTATAGCTATGTAAACGGATCAACTGAACATCATTAAGGCAAAGCTCTCATAATCAACCGGGCGGAGTGTGCCTATATTAGTCCAGTAACCAGAAGTTATCCAGACAAAAGCCCATCTGGGAATGTTTAGACTTCAAAAGCTTTAATTGAGGTATCAGACCTCAGACCTCGCTTTCCTTGACTGGGTTGAAGTTATATAGTCCCAAACACCAAAGACCGTGCACTGTTTTCTTCACTTTTGACTTCAGAACACACCGTTTGAACTGGCTCATTTCTAACTTGCTCAACATCCTGGTTTAGCTTCGATCGCACTGCATTATCAAGTCACAGGCCGCTAAGTCCATATGTCAATCAACTCAGCTGGACACAAACCTTTTAATGAGCTCTTCCATGGTGCTGTTATCTCCACTCATGATCCCGTGAAGGAAAGAGTTAATTGAACTTTCGACAGGAGTACCTGTAGTTGCCTGTAATACAACAAAAGACATGGAAAATTACGCGGATCTGGCTGCCCAATAAGAATTTCTAAATATGCGATGTTATGTAAAAGGTGACATAAAAACAAACATCACTCACGTGGTAACCAGAAAGTGATCTTTGCAGTTTGCCTGTCATGTACCCTCCACGAAAAAGGGTGGTCCAGATTTCACTCTGAAGTAACTTGGTTTCTTCTTCGTTGTCTACATTTGTCGCTGTTGGGGATGCTGCATGTAAGAACAAGAATTGAAGTCACATGCTAGCCGGACCCAGCTGTAGCCTGTGTTGCAGACGAAACTAAATCCTGGTATAGTCCGGACTATACCGGGGGTTTAGTTTCGTCTGCAACGCAGGCTAACCCAGCTGTAGCATGAAAAAAAAAAATCAAGCAAAAAAAAAAAAAACATTTCTACTCAGTATCTGAACATCTGAGTGACGCTTAAAAGTTGTTCTGGGTATGAAAAGGCGACCAAATTCTACGTTTTAAAAATCACAGTCTGGTATAAATCAGGCCGCGGTTGTTCGAAAAGTAGATAACGTCATTTAGTATATACACACTCAGTGATCTTGGTGTTTTAAGCAATCTGATTGGTTCGCTATCTCTGGCTAATGAGCACTACCGAGTGAATAATGCGTAAGCCAAACAAAAATAGAGCATACTTTTGAATAAAGCATACTTTTGATTCACACTGATTTGAACGGTGTTTAAGGACCATTATTCTAGACTGTCACGAGGTTTTTTCGAAGATTAACTATAGATTTTCCATGTTCAAAGATTCTGTAAATAGTTTCGCGAATTCGCGCATGCTTGTACAGCTTGCATGTTTTCCGAGCATGAATTGAGAGGCCAATTAAATCGATTTTTAATGGTTTCCTTCTGAAATGTTGTTAAGATCACTTCCTGTGTATATACTAAAACAATTATTCTTCTCAATCTCGGTGAATAGTGGCAGAATATTTACCTCGATTTCAAAGAATAATTGTTAATTAGTATATACTAAAACAATGGATAGTGTTACACGCGCGCGCTGATTGGCTCGTCAAACTCCGGATATCCTGTGCTATTTACCTCCGAGCAACTCAAGAGAAAATGGCGTCCCGGTTTGCAGCCGTAACAAGTGAAGAAATCATCCAAATTAATTTTTGTGGTGTGTATTATCTCACTGTTTTAGTATATACTAAAACAACTATTCACCTCAGTGTCGGTGGCTAGCGTTGGATATTTACCTCGTCGCTTCGCGGCTCGGTAAATATCCACCGCTAGCCACCTCCACTTCGGTGAATAGTTGTTAACTAACGTATAAGTCAATCACTATCTAGCGGACAGCGTGGTTTGTTTTGTTAAGCACTTATTCACTGGATACCGATTTTTCCCTGTGTCAGGGCCGGGTTGTTTGAAAGCAGGTCAACGTTAACCCAGGATTAAGCGTAAACTCCAGCACTATTTTTTCTTGAAAATGTTTAAAAATGTTTTTAACTTCTAACGTTTGGTGTAGTTTGAGATTACTACAGCTTAAAATTGCAGGACAAACAATATAAACAGAACACCTCACCAAAAAGTTGCAAAACTGAAATCAAAATTCTCGCTAACACTGGGTTAGCTTAATCAGGCTTTGATCAACCCAGCCCTGGCCCCGGTTGTTCAAAGCTGGATAGCGATTTATTCGCTATCCAGCGAATAAATCGCTATCCAGCGTGGGAGGCGCGGTGGCCTCATGGAGCGGTCCGGGTTCGAGCCCTGGCCGGGAACATTGTGTTTTGTTCTTGGGCTAGACACTTTACTCTCACGGTGCCTCTCTCCACCCAGGTGTATAAATGGGTACCGGCGAATTTAATGCTGGGAGTAACCCTGCGATGGACTAGCATTCCATCAAGGGGGGGAGTACAAATACTCCTAGTCGCTTCATGCTACAGAAACCTGAATAAGCTCCGGCCCGATGAGCCACTTGGCTTGAATGCAGACTTTACCTTTTTTACCAGCAGGTAAGTGTTAACAAAACAACACTCGTTATCCACTTTTCGAACAACCGAGGCCAGGTGGATAGCACTATCCAGCCTTCGAATAACTGGGGCAAAAAAATGCAATTTAACTCGATTCATCATGTTTGCCATCTTAGTGGCAGCGCCTCCAATCCTATGAACTAGGTGAAATTTATCTTGGATACTCATTCCAACTTTGTCTTCGCTGATATTGTAACAACACTGGTTGCCTCCCAGAGCTTTCCACAGAGACAGGAAATTACAGTACCTACCTTTTCTACTATCCAGAGCGGCACTACAGAGCTGACCAAACAGACGAGCCATTCCAAGCTGAAGATCGAAAATCCACGACAAAGCCACATCTGGAGAACCTTTTGCAGTTACCTGTAGTCCAAGTTGAAAAAAATTTTGAAGTCAACTTCATAGTTTATATTACAGTGCTACGCATCGCATCGTTTGACACCTTTTTGCTGGCCTCCATTTCAACCGGCCAGTCAAAACATGGGAATTCTCGAGGGCGGGGATGTCAAATTGTCAAATCTGTAAACGTTTGAAACCGGCGCAAATCGTCGCAGTTTGACGGGCCATTTTAAATGAAAGCCAAGAGAAGTTGTCCAAAAACTGTCAAAAAGTTGTCAAATACTAATAAAACTTTCCTAGGTGGCAACGGGTAAACACATAGCACTGTAACGATCGCCACAATCTCAGCAATTAAAAGTGGAAAAGATCAAATAGCGAAAACAAGAAACCTGTGATATCTGCGCTTACTTTGAATTTGTAACCCCATTCGTTGTTGCTACCATCTGAGTGAAAATTAAACAGCAGACGATTTCCAGCTTTGAAGTTTACACTCTGCAAGAAAATTAACAGCTCGACAAGTGAAGAAATGTTGAGATGCCTCGCTAATTTAACAAGAATGTTCAAAAGTGTGATGACATACCTTTGGCCACTTTTCAGTGTCGACCTTTTGATCAAAACGTTTTTTGTTTCCATTTGAATCTGTAAATTCTAAGTAATCATATCTGCAACATAATTAGAGCGAAACAATAACTTGAGAATTATAATGATATTGACTTTCAAGTGTTTTTCACATGAAAAGGGTAAACTTATAAAATTGATATATAACATGTACATTATAAAAGTCAGCTTGTCGTGTTCTTGTTTATAGCGTGGATTTCCAATACTTGGTTAAACCGTTTAAAACGTTCATACAGCTTTGCCCTATTCACACCGACTAAACTAGTTCAAATAAATAAGGTTTAGGTTTTCCCAATTTGTCGATTAAGCTTTGCAGCCAGTTTGAGAAGACAAATTTCAAACCAGCTTCCAATCATATTTTAATCAAACAGGTTTTTACCTGGTTAAATTGTGGGATGTGAATGATATGAGCAATGAATTTTTAACCTTGTTGATAAAAGTGTTGTTTTTTGTCACTGACTTGTATATTACGGTAAGACGTTTCGGCTAACTCTTAAGCCTTCATCAGTTGAAGGCTTAAGAGTTAGCCGAAACGTCTTACCGTAATATACAAGTCAGTGACAAAAAACAACACTTTTATCAACTATGTCATCTCCTGACTACAATTACTCCATTTTTAAATTTTTAACCTTGTTTAGTTCAACTACTTTTAAACATGTTTAACATGTTGGGATAGTTGAATGCAGGCCGTTTGAGGTTCAACATAACGGTTTATACATGCCACCAGACGCGTTTGCTGAGTACCGACAAAGGCAAAAGATAACAATACCTTCTTTCAGTTTCACAGCGTGGATCAAACTCAACAGTAAATTCAGAACAACCGGGGCAGTTAAAAACCTGAAAGAGACATTTATTGTAAGAGTTTATACACCTTTACTCGACAATTTCCTTGGCCCGACCAAACGCTCGCAGCATATTGTGGCAACATTGGTTCGAGCACATCACGTGTTACACACGTTTTGCAACCCTGTGGTCACCCTGTTGCAAGACGTTGCATCATGATGCAACAGGGAGACCAAACTTTTGCAACATACGAGTACATCATTGTTACAATAAATTATGCTGCGTTGAAACGTTGCGCGTGTTCGTCCGGACGTTACGCGGTGCTGAAAAGGTGACAGTAATGAAACTGAATCGCCCTGCAGTGATATACATAAGACATAAATTAGGTTTTCCACTGACAACAACAATGTTTGTTATAAGGGTTTTTTTATTATTATTATTCTCATTTATATTACATAACACAGATACAGATTAGGATATTTAAACTGTGGTCAGCAGCTAGAGAAGAAGTAAACGTGAAAAACAAGACGTTTGTTGAGTTTACCATTTTAATGTCTTGGTTGTTCTCGTAATTATGCGCAGACTCCACCTCCCACGTTCTCAGCACAGTCTGTCCCTGAGTCTTATTCCACTCTTCAGAATCAATCTAAGGAAAAAATATGTATGTTGATTCAACTGACACAACGCATTATGTAGTTAAAGCCATATTTTTCACAGCTTTCGATCACCAAAATTCAGGACTTCAAAGAACTCCGCTTGGAAAATTTGTACTAAATCTCAAAATAATGCCATGTAGACTAATGTTTGAGAGGCAATACAGTTACACCGTGCATATCATTTGAAAACTTTGATCACAACGTGCGTAGTACATCCGTTTGAGAAATATGAGTCTCTGTCAAAACTACATGTACCACTAACACTTTGAATCACATCTTACTTTGAAGAAAAGCTCTGGATATTTGTTTGAAAATTTCTTTAACTCCAGAGTCACTGGCTGGAGGCTTCTGAGCACTGGCATACAAATGGAATCCACATTTGTAAACAAGTTAAGAAAGAGAACCTGTAGCAAATACAACATGGCGTATTAGTACGTTATACGAAAAATACTAAAACTACAACCAGGATTCGGGTTAAAAAGGCGAAGACTTGTCACAAGTCACCTTTGTTTAGTCCTTGCAGGCTTATCATGCACCGGCTTCATACTCGAGTGAGGCTAAACCAACAGGCCAGGAAAGTGTTATCGGAAAAGACTAATTTCAGAAAGTCTGAAAAGCTTTTGAAACAAACGTTTTGTAAAAACACTTAAAAGACGTTTCGACCGAAGAACTTCGGTCTTCATCAGTTATGACTGAAGCAAAGTGTAATAATGAAGCATACAATCTGTAATGAACTCTCTCTTAGATAGAGCAGACAAGACCCCTTCGACGAAAATCGGGCAAACGCAGGGAACGCAAACACAATTACAATCTGACACGGATACCCTGATAATACCCGTGTGTATAAATTATTATATGAACAGAACAAATCAAAGCCAACATACCAGCTGCCTCATCGCTGCTGACACATATGAATGCTCAAGTCTGTCAAACACGGTCAGTTGGTCCTCTGCATCATTTACCGCCTGAAGTGACAGGAAAACCTTGTTGGCGAGAATAGCAACGTCTGCAACAACAAGAAAATACACAAAAATGACAGGAATCAAACATGATTCATGTCAAGTTAAGACTGAGGTCTGACTACGATCTATACTAAGCGTCTATTAGGACAGCTATGTTATCAAATTAAAAGCAAGGTATATCACAACTACACATAACTGGACTGTAAATAATATTTGTTATATCTCTTGACTACATAAAGGTTGTCTGTCTGTCTGTCTGTCTGACTGACTGACTGACTGACTGACTGACTGACTGACTGACTGACTGACTGACTGACTGACTGACTGACTGACTGTCTGTCTGTCTGTCTGTCTGTCTGTCTGTCTGTCTGTGTGCCTGACGGGTTTGGGAACGATTTCTATTCATGCGAAACGGTTTCAAATTAATGACGCACATTGAAAGCAAAACGAGTCAATTTGAAATCGTTGTTAAATCGTTAGCACGCTTTAAAACAGAATTTTAGGGTCTTTCTGCAGGTACCGGAAAGCTTTGTATTTTTTGTAGCTTTGTCTTTATTTGGAGTTGCTCTGTTTCCTGTCTTTTATTTCCTTTCTTTTACGTAAGCTTACGTAATCTGTGCTCCGGTACTCACAGAAGGAACCGAATTTTAAGTATAAGAATGTTTTAAACTTTTAATTGCTATGAAATTTGAGAACATTTGGCAATGATTCACGAAACATTTTTGCAACAAATACCGGAATAAATTTTAGCGAGCCTTACAGTAGAATACGGCCCTCTATATTGATCAATCACAGCGCGCGAAGTAACTGAGAGATATGAAAGCAACTGTCACAAACTTACATTCTATTACTAGAGACGTTGCAACATCCTGACCAAAGGAACTTCCATTTTTGATTTGTGTACTGCACCATGTAAGAAGACTTCTTTGCATCGCACACAACAACTGAACAAGGTTAGATGTCGAATCATTGTGACTTTCATCAGTTGCTGCTAAGCAAGCGAGGCACTAGATATAAAAGAGCAGACATTAATTTAGAGAAAATGTGAAGGTGGAAGATGCCATAAAGATGACAGAAATATTAGGATTAGCATTAAGCGTACCTCTTGAAATGCTACAGACAGCAGTGTTGTCATGACACCAAGAACAGGTCCGCAGTCAAAACCTTCCTGTAACAACACGACAATTCTTCAATAAATATAAATGAATAAGTATTCACAACATGGTGTTTGGGGGAAAAATGACGATTAGATAGCCATTATGCACCCGTTTTCTTGATTCAGGCTAAGGGTTTTGGTAGGATGTTAAGAAATTTCATTGATCGTAAGTATTTCCAAAAGAATAGTAAACTATGTGTATCGTAAAATATCCGTCACATATAGATTACATCTTCACAATTTGTTAAATGACGAATCAACGCTAACTAGGCCGGTACAAAACTCTCCGAGACCGCCTCTGTATCTTTTAAAGGCTTTGTAATACTACTATCATAGTATACAAATATTTAACATTACGTGACCATTGTCAGGTGAACTTGCCTCTGTCACAGCATTGGGAAGTCCAAGAAGACCACTTGCATCTTTATTGCTGAAAAATCTACAAAGCGACTCAAATGTGAGACCCAGAGACACTGCTTTCTTTTCCTCCATCACTTGATCCACCATGGACAGGAGATGACTTCGCCTTGTCTGCGAGTCTGGGAAGAAAATCTCTGCTCCTACATGAGAAAGATTCAGGGCGATCTTTAAATAGTATTATTTCCATACTGGAAAAATTATAGATATCAGAAAAATGCAAGATACATGTAGTAAAAAACAAAGAAACTTCGAAATGAAACTCTTGTTAAACTTGAATAAAACGTGTAGGGTAGCATTAGCTCTCGTAAGGTCTCACATGAATGGCTTGATACTCTTTTAAAGAGACAAAAGAACAAACAATGCCTCTAGCTTTACAATAATGAAACATTTAATTTTAGTCTCTTGCGAGAGCTGCTACACAACAACCTTGTCCCCAGAGCGCTGGCAACATTTTGACTGGTTACACCATTTCCTCCAAAACGTTACATGTACTTGAAGCCGTATGGCAAAAGCTGCCATAATTCAAAAATTGGGTGCTATTACGGTCTCGCTCGACGGACTAAGCGAAAGAGGGACTACTTGTAGTCCATTATGGCGGTTAACGCCAAAATAGTCGCAATTTATAAATATTATAAAAAACTATTAAAACCAATGACTATAATAACGAAGTTAACCTGATGTGAAGTAAAACGATGTAAACTGTGAGAAATAGATGTTACACAAATAAACGTTTGGCGGTTTTGCCAGCTTTTACCTTCTAAGATAATCAACTTTGAAATCTGATGGATCTTCTCATCATAAAACTGCTTGTTATCATCCACCACCTCACACAAATGAGCAAAAACTTTGGAAGACAGTTCTTGTTGCTGTAGAAATAGAAATAGAAAATGTAATTGCTCTGCAGCAAGACCATCACTATTTTCAAGTAGTTTTTTGTATCTCTTTGTTCAGTGGTTTTCCTCTTGGCTAATGTATTACCAAACTATTTCAATGACACACCAAAACTGACACGATTTTTGAGCTCTTAAGATAGCAATACCATCAGTGCATTTTAAAATTCCTGCGCTTGGAGCTGTAACTTCAAAATGACAAGCAATAATCGTTTTATTGTACTCGCACTAAATTCCAGTACCAGCAGCAGCAGTACCTTTTCAAATGCTGCCTTGTCAGTGTTGTCAGCTGCCAGTTCTCTGATGTTGGATTTTAAGTATGGAAGGCTTTGGTGAAACAGGCGAAGAAGAAGCAAACTAGACACAATTATCTTCTTATGTGTTACTCCCCTGTAAATAAACAACCAAAGTTATGGCCTATGGTACAGCAAAATATTATGTTAACAGCGTAAGAAAGTACTTAGTTCATCAGCATCAAAAAACCGAAAAGTGTATACACCTGTAGTGTCTTGTATAAAGAGAACCTCTGTTCATATTTTAAAAATATGTGAATAAAGCAGCTCTGTAATCGCAAGGTTCGAGATCTTACTATGGCTTTACTGACCGAAAAGTTTCCGGGTCTTTCTTGAAACCAGCCCCTGGCTCCAGAATAATTCACTACCCAGTTTACAATTGTATGTTTGTTTTGCCAATAACTATCCACTGGATAGTGATTTCTTCAGTAGAAAGCGTTATTCACCCTTTGAAGATTAATTCACGTTCTTGAGCTGTACCTGCTGGTAACAAGTGAATAAACATCCCAGATCAGCTCGAGACTGACACTGTTCATTTCTAGCTGACCTTCCTGTAAAAACAAACAAAAGTAACAACATAGTACAATAATCTGTCTATGTCATAAAACATGTACACACATAAATCAAATAAAATAAACTGTAAAGCACAATTACAATTATAATGTTTATTATT
>JAHPZR010020893.1:0-57500 GCA_019787425.1 Platygyra sinensis | reverse complement strand
TTCAGCTCGAGTTGCCTAACTTCTGATGTCAACAAGCTACACTGCTTGGTTTTAGGACTGATTTTACATCACTTTCAGATACATTTACCTTCAGATGACCAGTTGTCTGTCAAAACATTCTCTGGTTTTGAAAGGTTGTCTTTGTGGCCTCCATCACAAGAAGATATAGACATCTTTAAAATTACACCTAACAGTAAGAAAGACATGCTGTTACTGACAGATGTACTTAGCATACAATTACAATATCAATCTCATAAATTATGTATTTTAACTAATATAAATACTGTATACTGCGTATTTTGTCTAAACAATGTACAAGTTAAAAGACACGCTCTACCAGTATAATCATCAGTCAATTGTTTTAACTCTCTCCTCGCCCCTTCCCAACCTCTGAACCCCAGGACACAGCGAGGGTAGCAGAAGCCTTTTGTTTTAAATAGCAACTGTTGTTGTTGACATTGCCTATGATTATGGTTTAATGCAGAAGGTACGGGATAAGTGGAAAAACCTTCAGAGCAATGCAAAAGGACAGTTCTTATTAAAAAACCCCTGTCAGATTCCTTACTTTACTTAAAATGTGTGCTTCACTAAGAAACTGAATATACATCAATCGTAAACCTGATGCCTCTTAACATTTCGCCCATCAACACTAACACAACCATAGAACAATGGACTGATTAAGAAATTAATCCACCTAGCAAAGACAGTTAGATTTACCCCTTTGTTTAATTGTTGGTTAGGAATAACAGAACCTATCAGTGATTAGCCTAGCCTATCGTGGATTAGCAACAATAGTGGTTTTGAACAACCAGGCCAATAATTTAACACACTTTTAAACGCACAGGGGCGGTGGATTTAAAAAAATAAATTATCTGAGACTGGGACCGTCGACCAGTGATTTAACAGCATGTGTTTAGGATGAATCTCATAATAAGACTTTGGTAAAAACTAATTTATAAATTTTCAGAAGGTTGCCTTTATCAGAGGGTTTGATAACACAAGAATTGATATAAATTCAAATAACAACGAATTCTTACCATGTTGCTTTGTAGCTCTAAGTTGAACATCTTCTAATGATTTTACAATTTCGGCAGCAGCAAAATCTTCAAAAGCAATTTCTTCAGGAAAGATTTTAAAGTACATAAATAAGTTCACAAACTCATTTAAGGTGATTTCCAAAATGATATTAAAAGCACTGAAAAAACTAATTAAAAACAAAATTTGGGTCTCTTACCATACAATAATTTTAGAACTTTAAAAATACTTGTTAGATTTCCACGTGCTAAAGTATATTCCAATAAAATCTTTAAACTCTCCGGTTGAATTGAACCTTCATATCTAAAAAGAAATTCACATGCACAAACGTGATAAACAAAAGTTTAAATACCAGGTATATTTGTACAGACTTTTTGACAGAAACCAGATAAAAATGGGTCAAGCAGACAATAATGACTATGCTAGCACAACAAGGAAGCAAGAAATTAAAAGTATTACTACAAGATTATGTCTACTCATAAATTAAACTGCGATCAGACATCCCTTATTTTTTTTCGCGGCGGGAAGGAATGCCTGATACAATTAGTCGACTATTCGTCTCTTGCTAGTCCAGAATCTGGACTTTTCTATGACTGGTCAAGAAACAAAAGGTACTTAGAACTAAGCAATGAATGGTTACCTGTATGGCAGTGTGACGTTCGGTCAAAGAAACCCCGTGAGCTGATGAATTCCATCACTGTGTCTGACGAGGTGAGCGAAGAGAGCAAGTTTTTGCCAGCTTTAAATGCTTCTCTTTAGAGTTTTGTTCACAAAACTCTTAAGGATGAACAAATATAATGCACTAGTAGAAACGTATTCCATATAGAGATGTTTTGGTTGTGCTACCGATGGGATTCGGCAAGAGCACCAAATATCAGTTAATTGCAAAATTGTTGTTTCACATGTGCCATACCGCCAATGCCACATCAAAAACCACTGCTGTTGTCAGTGTTAAGTCCGTTGTAATTACCACCAAACCTCGACTTCTGGTGATTCTGATTGGTTCATTCTTATCTAATGGCATCGCCAACAATCTCGCTGACAGATATTTCACTTTTATTTTAATTAGGAGGCAGCAGACAAATAGTCAAGTAATTGTATCAGGCGTTCCTTCCCACCGCGGAAAAAAAAAAAAAACAGAAAGGACACCTGATCGCAGGTCATTCATAAAATGTAACTAGTTCACAAAAAGACATTCTATTATTAATTTTATAATATTCCACAAAGTAGTACAAGTAAACAACAATACAGCAGAGCGGTACACCTGTAGCTGATAATCAGGGTACTTGTAGCAAGACAAGGATTTACATTGTACAACTTAAAGTACAACATACAGTGTATAAATCTCACCTTACAACAGAATGAAGAAAATTTTCAATTTCCTCAAGAACATTGTGAGACAGGGATGCTGGTCTGTCTGGTGATGTCAAGGATAATGACATTGGCCTCATGTGGCTTAAGGCTGACCTTTTAATGAAACAAAAAGACTCTAGTTTACTTATAGTGTCATTTGATCTGCCAAAATAAAATACAATCTTGACAAATTTGCAGTTAGTGAAATGTGTTGTTGTTTGATCTGGCGCATGCTTCAAGGCATGTAAACAAACTAAAAATAAAGTCAGCAAAAATTTCCCAGAAAATTGCTGGCTCAGAGATAATGCCTTTCCTTGATAACCTTTCTTAAATCAAGCATGGCTACTTGTAATAATTATGTTAAAATTATGATTCCTGACCTTGCTTTGATGCACCACAAGCAGTATTAAAGAACACCATAAGCCTCTTAAAGAAGCAAAATTTTATATATATATTTTTCTTTTTATGCAGATAGATTTTCAACTGGCAATCATTAAAAACTCTACTGTGCAGTTCTACAAAATATCCATCCTGCCCACACAGCACAGCAGGAATTGCAATTTCCTGTTCTTTTTTTTCTCTTTTTTTTTTTTTTTGGGGGGGGGGGGGGGGGCTCTACAGGTAAGATCAAAATATAAGAAACATAATGAAAGTTTATCATCTGGAATTTCCAGAGGAACAGGGGGGGGGGGGGGGTCCCTTTTATGACGGAGGTATTGATATTTCTGGAGAGGTCTACAAATTTAATTTGTTAGTACAGCTTATTTTAGCCCTACAATGTGTAGTTACCTTGTATGAGACAAGATCAGATCTCTAAGGTGTGGTGCTATAGGCATAGCAGCTGAAGCAGTTGATCCCAGAACAGACAGAAACCATACAGCTGCTGCATCACCCACGCTCATGCCTTTACTTTTCAAAACTCTGAAACAAAAATCCATACACTTTGTTACTTTTGTTACGCAAAACAAGACCAGAAGGTACCAAACGTTGGCAAATAAACACTGTACACCGGGCCCAGACTGTGTGAAATTAAAGGGGGATAAAGCACTATCTGCCACATAAATCAATATCCAGTAATCTAGCGAGTATGGTATTTTTGACACTTACTGTATCCACTGGTGGATAGGATTGATCATCTGACTATCAAACAATGTACTGGAGCCCAGAGTAATAAATAATTATAATAATATTAATAGCAGTTCTTAAAACGCATTATACCAAAGTCTCAATGCTTTTACAAAAGATTAAAGAAAAGAAAAAATGAGGACTGTCATTTAGGAATAGCACAACATTTACGTGTGGTACCATACAGGCAGATATTCTTAACTAATCTGTTTTTTTTTTACAATCAAACAAAGAAAAGCTTTTTATTTTTAGTTGTTTACCTGTAGCCCACAGCTTTGATTCCTCGTATTCTTGTATCACAGCCATCACTATGGCATCTCCTGATATTAATTTGTATAACTGAAATAAAAAAGAAACCACAGTAACTTTAAATAACAATGTGGACAAGAGCTGATGTATCTAGGTTCTTTATTGGACAGTCTTCCTATCTCCTACAGGTCAGCATTTTTGTGATTCAGAAAAACACTCTAACTCAAAAATTGTTGGGGTTACTTTTAATTAATAACTCCATACATTTTGAGATTCTTGACAATTCAAATATGTGAAATAGTTTTGATCTTGCAGAAAATTGAGCACTCATTTATATTAGTCAGAGCTATTCTCACAGAACACCATAATTTACCCCACATTCACCAAATGTGTCATTAATTTTTAACAGTGTACTTGTTACATACCTGGATAAGGAATTTTTACATTCTCCACCAAAACAAAGTCCCCATTGAATTGGCTGGAGGGATTGAATATACAAAGTCATATAGTTTGCTTCTGTTATCAAGCACTGTATCAAACATTAGTCAAAACATTGTAATTTATAACTCCATTATAAGGACTGCAAGGGACTTTTAAATTAACATTTCAACAGCCTGAAGTATAAAATAAATTAATGTTTTGTCGAATTCTTCTTAACCTCAACAGGGTTCTTACTAAATTTTTTCATAGAAGGTAAAAAGACAGAAATAGCAGGTAACTTTGTTACCTGCTCTTCACCCCAGGGGTGTGGGGACCGCGTAAGCCCCCACCGGGGTCCAGGGGACGAAGCCCCCCAGAGGTACTGGGTTTTCCGTGATTCAAAGTGTCTTTTGACATGACTCGTGGCACCCTTTTTCATGAACCAACAAATTGTTGTTGTAGTCAAAGTGATCATTTTTATTTATTGACTGTGGCACTTAACTATGCAACGTTTATCCCTTTTTTCTCTCAAGATTATGTTACTTTTCTTCAACAAACTTAATACTAAAAACTACTTTGAAATACTACTAAGCTTTGAC
Source organism: Platygyra sinensis (assembly GCA_019787425.1). Classification (NCBI taxonomy): domain Eukaryota; kingdom Metazoa; phylum Cnidaria; class Anthozoa; order Scleractinia; family Merulinidae; genus Platygyra; species Platygyra sinensis. The sequence continues at coordinate 52,719 of JAHPZR010020893.1, read as the reverse complement.
TGCAACAGGGAAAATACAAGTGCTCAAAACTCAGGATTCAGAAGACAATGCACGGGCAAGCGTTTTCAAGTGTTAACTTGACGTTCATATCTATCACTGTTGCGCGTCAGCAGCTGTTAAATTAATTTAATACTCAGCAAAATAAAGTAGGTTATACAGTTTTTACTCACCACCGCTTTTCTGACACTTTGGTTGAAAACCAAATTTTAACAGACCTTTCTGTCATTTTCCACATGTGGACGCCATTTTGTAAGCATTTCTCAATGGATTATGGGGGGTTTCCCCTGGCCGCGAGAGGAATGGAAAGGAAACATGGCGGACGTCGTTTCGAGGGGTGGAAAAACTAGTTGGATTGCTTCAACAAATGATGTATTTTCAAAGCGGTAACATCTGCTAAATATCTTCACAGTACTGGTTCGAAGGGAATTCAAAGCAATTTTTTCCCATAAACGAAATGGGATTTCACCTTTGAACAGACGAACATTCATTGGATAATTTCGGTAAATATTTCAGTGAAACAGCTGGTAACATTTACTTGAACAGTCGGTAAAAATTACCGGTTACCGCCTCTTAACAAGAACCCTGGGTGAGCATCCAATTTGGCATTCAATATTAATAATAACATCCATCACAGCAGTCAAGTAATGGGAATAAAAAAGCACATTCATTTGTGTAATTCCAGAAAATATCCATACCTCCCCCACAGAAGGGATTTTTTCTAAGACCCCCACCCCACCCCTACCCCTCTGGAAATTTCAATTAATAAGCTTCATATATTTCTTTAAATTTTTTGGCCTTACAGAACCCCCCCCCCCCCCCCCCCCAAGAAATTCCAATCCCTTCTGTGGGGGGAGTATGGATATTTTCTGGAACTGCACATTGACTTAAAAGGGATATCTTCTTGATGAACCATCAAAATCTCACTGGGGGAGACTTCAAACAAAAATGATCTAGGGAGTGCTTGTTGTACCTTTTAGGAGTTTAAAAAGTGGTTTTGGTACCTCTTACGGCAGGGTTTTCAGCCACAAATTGCAAAATGAGATTTGTTTTAGAATTGGTACAGGTACCTCTTTTAATGGTAAAAAAATCTCAAGTCACACTGAAAACAGGACCTTCGTACCTTATAGGCATTCTTTTTTCTTCCACAAAAATAAGTGTGCATGTATATCATATAATTTAAGCAATGAGAATTCTTACTTTTAGGTAAGGTTCACAAGAGATGCATTTAATACCTAGGGATCCTGCAGTCACTGATTTCCCTGAGATTCTGCTCATCCCGTCCCGCTGTAACAACAACATGCTGTGGCATGTAACTCTGATCAGACGAACCCACATTGATTGACAGCTGTTTTAACACAACATTTGGCCGCATTCTTAATCTGAAAGTAAAGTATAAAACATTAGTCTCAAACACAGGAATTTTAAAATAAGCCGGTGCCCAACGCAAATCACTGCCTCACAAAGTTTATTAATGCACAGTTTTGTTCCACCAAAGTAATCATAATCATGAATTTCATCCAGATTTGCTTGCAATTCTTTGCACAATACTGTATGTACATGTACACTGTAATAAAGTACTCGTCTGTTAGTAGTACTTAACAACAATACATGTACAGGTGTACCTTATCCAGTGAGACCTGGCAGGCCCATCAGACTGCCAGTAAGAACTTGTGTCTCCATTTGTCAACCTGAAACATTAAAACAGGTATTTATTAACCAACTACATGTTATCAATCACTATTACTCATTAATCATAAATGAGCTGTTGGTAGGAAAATCTCATTGAACCGAGACCTTGCCCATTGAGTGTGCACTAGCATTAGGTCAGTAAGACAAGGCCGAGGTCTGGGATTTTCCCTTTAAAGACTAAGTGTTCTCAAAAGATGCATCAGTTTTTTTTATTATTATTATATGGCTTTTTGCTTCCTTTTGGCAGGCCTGTAGTGGCCCAGTGGGCATTACACAGAAGATTTAAGTGCCCCAGAATTAGCCAAACAGAACTCATGTCTTAATATTGACCACAGACAAAAGCAAAAAATTGACAGGAGCTCCACTTTTAGGCTTGGCTAAATTGACATTACATTACGCACCTCTCACAGAATCTTCCTGTATGGCAGTACTATTGAATATACTAAATGGACACAATCACTTCTTTTTAAATGTCACCTACTTTTTGTAATAGCCTACTTTACAAGCTTAGAAACACAAGCTCTCAGTCAGATCAAAATGAAAGTTGTCATACTTGGAAATGTCACTCTTGCTGCTCGACACTTCAAGTGCTGTGTAACATTTCATCAAGGGCTTGAGCACTTCACCTTCTTCCACAGATGGGACCTGTTTCTGTACTTCTGCTATTAAACCACACAAAAAGAAGCCATAAGGATGTTTATTTACCTCTTCAGATGGAACAGACTGCTCAAATTATTCAGTTTTTTGACATGCAAGCTTAGAATGCACTTTGCACATCACAGCCTTTTCACACACACAGCCTGTACTTGTGGTAACTTGAGACAAGTAACTTAAGTCTCTCTTTTTTTTTTTTTGAAAGGGTCACTTCTTTCATTGCCTCCACACTCCCCACCTACAAGACTGTACATGCATGTACAATGGGCTCTGTGAAACATCCACTCAGTTCTTCGACACCATTACCTATTGCAGTTACCATTTACCTTTCTCTTTCAGTGCATCCATGAAAGCCTGTAAAACTTTCAGTCTCATTTCAGAAGTGTTACAAAATCCTTCCAGTGCAGGCAGAGGAAGAGATGTGCTACTGGCTCTGTTTCTCAGCAAGAACTACAAAGTGTTACATCATTCAGTACAATACTTTAAACAGGATTTCAAAATAAAACACTGACCCCTTACCCTGGTCAACCAACCCCTTACTGAGCCCCCATTCTGACCCCCTTTAAAATGAACGGAAAAGAGACAATTTTTAAAAGCCCAGAACTATCAATAGGAACGATTCGAGTGCACAGTATAAATTCAGCCTGAAATTTTCATGATGTCACCAGATGTGTTGCAGATTTCCGGTTCTCTTCTCCTTTGATAGTAAGAGCAAATTTTGTTAATGGAAATCAAGCACAGGATACTGTAAGTTGGAATATCAGGCGGCACATTTCGTATTCGTACCCAACAGAAAATTAAGCAAGGAAAGTAATGAAGTCTAAACGCTGGCAAATGAACAGTCACACTTCTGTCTTATATATGACAACAGATACCATATCCAGCAACAATGAAAGCTAAATAGATTAGTTGCCTACACCCACCTTAAGCAATTTACGACCATGATTCACAACTGTTTCCTTGTTCTCAGCAAAACAGTCCACAAATCCTACCAATGAAAAGTTATTTTCTGCATTAATAAATAAAATGCAAAGCTATGAAATTCACACTGAAAGTACCAAAAAAAAAATAGCACCCCAATATAAATGGCATGATTTTTCCACAATGTTCTCACGTACATGTACATGTATGCATGCTCCTGGATATCAAAACAATTGCTTTTAAACATTTACTAACAGATATACATGTATATATTTGATGTAGATGTATATATGTTAAGTACAACTGTAGCTCTCTCGACTGGTCCTTTGTTATTTTCTTTTTTGTACCTGGTGTAAGACAGCAGTTTTGTAAGGTCTTTATTGAAGTTCGTAAATCTCCTTTGGCACTGATTCCACCACCAAAGGTTTGGAGGGTCTAAAAGAAAAAAGAAACATTGATGCAGGGATTCCAATAAAGGTCAGCCAGCGTTTGGTTGTGTTGATGAGTTTGCCTACCTGGTTTGATCATCTAGTCAGAGAAAAGTTTATTTCTTATTACAAAATTCACTTCTCAATCAAAAACCTACATGATGATCAGTCAATGAAAGGTTCCCCTATTTGATCAGCCAAATATAACAAGACTAAATTTTATGGTGAATTTCATTGCACAGTCATGTAAGTACTGCAAGACCACATTGTCCAATATTCTCTCTAGCAAAGCGTAGATCTACACTTTGGAATATACATATTATGTATAATCTAAAGACAGATAATTATGACAAAAATTAATGTTGATTGCAGAAGCAACATCTGGCAGCAAAAATGCTACAAGGCCCAGAGAACAAACTTAAGGCACCACTGACAGTGCATAAATTTGCATTCAAACACTGATACAAGCCTATTCATGTCAAGTTCAGTTGAAAGTACAGCATAGTTGGAAACTTCTTACTTAATACATGTACACTCATCAGAATTTTGTTTTTAGAAATTAATAGGTTACTAAAAAAATATTGCATACTTCCAGAAAAGTTTCTACATCAGCAAATCCTTCTCCATCAGCATCAAATTGACTAAACAACTGGATAAAGGGTAAAAAGGGATAAAATGACAAAAATAAGTTTAATTTGTACTGTATAAACATTAAACATTATGTACAGTTCACTACATGTAACTAAAGTTAGAAATCATTAGATCATAAATATTATGTTTTAATTTGTATTTAATTAAATACCTGACATATATGAACAGTACACGTACTGTACAACAAAATGTTTTCAGAAGCAACGTTACTTGCATGTACATCTTCAGACTGTCAAATGTATCAGTAAAGTACAAATATGGGTACTGGACTACATTGTAACTGAACAAATTAAACAACAGTTGTGTAGTGACCTCCAACCTGATTACACATGTACAAGGAACTTATCTACCAAAATTGCACTCAAATGGAAAACTTGTGAAATATTTGTTGTGGGCTGCAAGTATGCCATTTCCTAGTCAATCCGTAATCCAGGTGTACACTGTACATGTATATGATTTCACAGATGTATACTATAATAAAAGCAGTTTTTAAGGAGAACAATAGATTTATTCAATCGATACTCTTATCGTTTGAATTCTGACCTGAGCCTGTGAGTAGGAGATTGCTCAACAACAAACCTCTAAACATTCTTCCTTACTGGCTCCTCTACCAGTCAGCATGTCTGTGAACTGTGATAGGCTAACATACTCCTACAATATGAAAAAAAAAAATCAAAAAATAATTTTATAGTTACTTAAAATGACTCACTTCTGCAGCTCCAACTGCACATCAAAATACTACACATAGGTAGATTTCATGACCAAGCTTTGTCACCCTTAGGAATTGTGTTTAGCAAAATAAATAGCTGCAGCCAGCAAGTCTAAAAAAGCCTAGTAATGTTCTTGTTAGAAAAGCAGGTCTGAAGCATTTCCGACAACAATTTTTTTTACACTAGATCAGATTCAATGATGCCTTCAATCTGGAGAATAACTGAGTTGTATGTTCAAATCTTCTGGATGAAGCCGGTGATAAATACTAACTTAAATTTAACTACTCTTTTTCTCAATAACTTGCCTGCATTTTAATTAATAAATATTTTCTTTTTCACTATTTCCTCTGGAAAATGTTACCATTAACTTTAACTTGGTCCAAAAAATAATCTGCAAAAGTACCCCTGTGAAGGTTTGGAGTAACCTTAAAGAAAATGCGGGTTTGTAGATATTTAAATTTAATTCTTTAAATTATGGTCAAAAATAAAGTAAAAAGTAAAAGTAAAAGTATTCCTACAATATACATGTACATGCCAATGATTGGAACCATTACAGTGTGCTACCCTTTCAGTCCCTGAGTTTTATATTAAGTGATCCCCTGGCCAATTAAGTTTTTATAAAATGACATCGTCCAAACCTCATTTCTAGCTCTTCTTTCTTCCAGCCACCGTACAACGCTACTTGAGTGTTGCTGCATGAATGACTCATTTGGCTCCTCTCTACAGAGAAAACGCAATCATGATAAATCTTTTATCGCAAACTCTTTACCTATCCTCTTTGATAGCCTGCATCGCAGGCATAAACAGGAAGAGGTAGGGAGGCAAAAAACATGTGAAAGAGCATTCTCATCCCCAGAGCCTACGATCCTTAGAACTGGCCTGTGGTTGGGACTGAGAGCTCTGGCTGGACCCGATTTTCTGAGCATGCGCAGAGCATTCGTTTCGCATTGTCAACCAATCAGATTTGCTGGATTTGACGGGAAGTCCGTGAATCACGGACTTCCGGTGTTGGACCAAACCAGAGCTCTCAATCCCAATCACAGGCCAGAAGTATCGTAGGCTCTGGGGACGAGAATAGTGGAAGAGGGTCCCATTCCCCCTCCTTGCTTTGCATTCTCCTCCCCTGTTGAAATTATGCCCACTGCGCAGGCTACATGTACTTCTTTGAGCACTTCCAATACGGTTACAAAGCAGTTTTATGGCAAACAAGCTAGACTTTCAAAGATATGGCCATGTGTGGAAATGTCAGGTACATGTATATCAAGCATCCTAATGTGTTGAGGTTAACTACTGGTGTACAAAAGTCCAACAAACTCTTACTTGATCTTTGATGCGGCATCTCGTAATAAGCCATGATCAAATAGCACAGCAAGGTCTAAAGCTCCCTCAGTAATATCACCTGAAATAATCAGATTGAAACAATAAACATTCTGAAGTAGGTTAAGGTACCACAATGTACTTACATGTACTATGATAATAGTGCACTATCGATCCTGTTAAATAATACATGCAAACACTCACAAAATAAGATAACAATTACATGTATTTCTATTTTGATTAAAAAAAATACTTTTTTGGAAAATTTGCTATTCATTATTAGGAGTAAACACAATTACCTGAAGGTGAACTAGTCTCTGTTCCATCCTAAAGGAAATAAAAAAGAAAAATCGGACATCAATTTAGTACCAACATGTTAAAATACTCTACATTTCATAGCCTTGGAATATTTAGACAGGATGGAAAAAAGCAGAAAAAAAAAATTATGAATAAATTATAACAGAGATAAAGGTGAATTTAATACTCTGAATAGGTACCTCACAGTAATTTCTCCTTTGTGGTATTGCCAGTATTTCTGTTGTAAAAGTTCTCAAATACTGTAGGTTCCCATTCTATAGTCAAGCCCTTTCATAATGCATCCCCAAGGTACATGTACAGTGTACCAGCCCTCTCCCCCTCCCCACCCCACCCCTCTTGGTCCGTGCCTGTGTCACATAAAATTATCATAACTATCCAGTAATGAAATAACAGACTAAAGAATGTGGACACCCTGCATACATGTCTCATCAACTGTGACAGGATGCCGTTACTAAGAGGCAGACCATAAAAAGCTCTTCCTTTCTCTAATGAAAAGCTAATACCCAAAACCTCTGTCAGCTTTCCAGCATATATGACTGTTAATTTACTTTCAGTATGTCAACAGTTTCTAAAAAGACTATGAGGGACAGCCTTGTTCATTAGCTTAAACCAACATTTTTCTTTCCTGCTAGTGACCAGTACCGCCCTTTGGATAGCTGTGAATAATAATTTATTTTGGTTGGGCTAGTTTCACAAATTTTTGTTGTTTTTTGCTACCTGTTGTTGAATTTTCAAATCAAAGAAAGCAACAAAATTAATCTTCTATATGACAATGGAGTAAATATTGATTAAGTCAATATAAAAGAAAGTGAAATACATTTTAACAGTTACACATGGTGTTTCCTTGTGTCGTATAGCAGTATACTTTATAGCACAGGTCATCAACTGAGAAGCTGAGGGACGTACCTTTAAAAGTACAGGGCTGGCTTATAAACTAGTAGTCTTTATAGCTCAAAGGTTATTCCTTTGCAGGAAGCTTCTCTTTTGTCTGAGCACAAAATAATACTAATGATTGGTATCATTTTGTGTGCTACAGTTAGTCAAAAGACTAAAGTACTTTTGGTAAACACTTTTCAGGCTTGGTCGATTTAGCACAGGATTCCTTATAATAACAATGATAATTTAATTATATTTAATACAAATATGACTTGGGCAACCTTTTGATCATTTCATTTTCTATCCATCCGTCCCCTAATTCTTCCCTAAAGAAAGCTTTATAAGCTTAATTAACATGTTCAAACCATCATAATGGAATGGCTGTATATGATAATTAACTCCAATCAACGTGTGATAACCATCAAAGCTTCTAATAGAAAGCAAACCGAAGTGAAGAATCACTGTAAGGTGCAAAACAATCTGGGAAGAATCGCAAATTAAATTAATATGTGAACAGCTTCCGTCCTCTAAGTACATGTACTACTTATTATTCCTAATTATTTGGCTGCTACAAGAGTAATTGTGCGTGCTTATAAACAACTGAAGCACAATATGTTTGTGTAAAACGGTGCACTTAAGCTTTAAGACACTGGCAATGAGCACTTCAATGAACTGAATCCTGCAGAAGGCTAACAAATGGCCCGATCGGTGTTGTCGTATTGAGCAGGGTCATTCGACCTAGACAGACTAGGCGCATAAATTGACCAAATATCCATTACAATTTACGGTGAATACCTCGTAAAATTCGTTTTCATCATCATCTCCATCGTTAACGCCTCCAGCTGTTACATTTCCCATGTTTTAAGGGTTTTTTAAATGAGCATTCTTCCGAAATTTGCACATTTTGTAAGTCTCGCCATGTTGAATCGAAAGTGGAGTACCCAGTCATTACTCGGTTTCACCGACTAATTTAGAGAGACTGGGGCGAGCTAGGAACTGTAGCGCTTCCGGTAGATCGTTCCCCAAGAGAATGAAACCTTCCAAAATTTTGAAGTCCAAAATATTTACAGAAGTTACTCTTAATGTTTTGCAATCTAAATTCTTTTCAATAGGTAGATCGCCTAAGTATAGACTGCGAGCAGTCTCTCTTTTGCTCGAAAATCCGTAGGGAAAATGAGCGTGACAGCATGCGTGACATACGAGCGGCGAGTGGAGAAGCCGCGAGCCGCGAGTAGCGTGGGCGTCGGCATCGCTCTTTTCGCTCGTCTTCCGACGCCCGCGCTACGTACTGCTCGCGGCTTCGCATATTACGCTGGCACGCAGATGTTGTTTCGAGTTCCGTGTTTCCCTACGGATTTTCGAGCAAAAGAGAGACTGCTCGCAGTCTACTTAAGTAAAGTTGAGCCTATCTGTTTTTCTGCTAATGGCACCCTTCTAGCTTGACAACGCAGACTCTTGTGCGTACTTCGATATAGTGATTAAAGAACTGGTTCTCCTGATCAGGAGCCCATTACCCGGAGCCTCCATCTCAGTTGAACCCTTGAGTCAACCCTTTCCCGTATCTTTTTATTTTTAGAACTGTGATATCTGCGGGACTTCTTTATTTCCCGCGAAAATGATCTTGTTTTCGCCGACGTCCGCATAAAAGCCTAAAAGAAAAATGGCGGCCAAAGGGGAAGGCCGATCTCTCCCATTTTCCTTTTTATTTTGATCCCTTTTCCAATCTTACAACCGAGGGAAACTGGGTATAAGCTAACTGGAAGTTAATAAAGTAATAGACAACTTGGAGGTGGCATTCATACGTGTTGAACCGCCAACAGTGCGAACCGTCTTGTATTTTCATGGTCTGTTATGGAGTTTTATGCTTTGTTTTTCGTTCTTGTTGCTATATAACTTCTTGTAAAATGAGATGTTCTGTATGATTCGGATTTTGCTGGAGGCCAAGGACCGACAAAAGCAAGGAAACCTATGGATTTTGGTCGTGAAGATCTAGGCGATGCCTGACGATAGTGTTAGCGGTCTTGACGATAAAAAAGAAGATCACGAAACGTCAAGCGTGAATGATATACAGCGAAGAAAACTCCCGGAGAGGCAGCAGAATAGAACCAAATAATCTGAAGACTTGGATCAACTCGAAATCTGGCACAAGGAACTTTCACTGAGCTACCGCTTTAAGTGTCGACATTTTATATTTCACTTCGAATTGAAGCCTTGTCGCCTTGTCCACTCGAAGACTTCGAGGCAGCTTCTCAGTTTCCTGATCGTGTGCTTGTGTTGTAACTTTCGGATAAACAAAACTGCGATCACCAAACAGGACCATTCCATTATGTTCGCTTAGACGTCCGTGTTAACGGCGACTGGAGTTTGCATGCCTAATCTACAAACATACATTGGGGTATTGTTGTAAAATGGGGTTGACAAGCCGTAAACGACTCCTGCGGTTCTTGACATTTGTACATTAGCAGTTCTCTGCTCGGTAGCTTAACCTTTCTTTTTGCTTCACTCGTGTTTATGGGGGACACTTAATGCTGAGTTATAAGGAGAAATTTTAAGTAAAGTTGAGCCGTTAGCCCGTGTTGTAGCTGAGATTTTTAGAGGTCATAGGTCTGCGTGATTTCCGCTCTTGTCGGCATGTCGCCTCGAACCTCTGTAATTTGCCATGTGTTTAAGCATTGTTTAGGCTCAATTCTATAGATTGCATGATATGTTTTTAGTCTCTAAACTTGTATTTGTCTTCGCGGAACTAAATTTGAGATTTTCCGTGAACGTGTTGCTTATTTGTATTCTATATTGTGACGCCGAGGCCGGCTGTTTGATTAGAACTGTTCGCAAGTACAGTATATTGACTGTCACGGATTGCATATCTGTCCTCGTGCGTTTTTCTTCTCAGACGCCTTAGCTTTACTTCTAGAAAGCTTTACGTTTGTCTAGAGCATTCTTATGTTTCTTGCAGCTATCTAATAGAGCTTTTGTTTCTCAAGTAAGGTTTATTCCTCCGTTTGGTCGTTCTGACACTACATAAATTCAAATGTAGCTGTTTACGCGCAAGTCTGTTGACTGTTTTGCGTGTTGTATATGCCGCTATTCGGCGTTCGGAAAGACTTGCTGTTTTCTGTGGAAGTTGGCTCGTAAATATCAGAACTTTCCTTGGATTAATTTTCCTCGCTTTCCGTCATTATTGAAAAGCTTTCGTGTGACATGCCTGTGACTTATAACAATAGAAGACCACAGCTCTCTCATGATTGGCTGTTTTAAAAGAAACCCGCGAAAGCCTCAGTGGGAGATGATTCTAAAAATAAAAAGATACGGGAAAGGGTTGACTCAGAGGGTCTGTATGGAAGATGGAAGCTCCGGGTAATGGGCTCCTGTCCTGATCTGATCACAGTGCGGAGTCTGTGCGTAGTAAAATGAGTAAAAAATTAGGCCTTTTGAAGCGTATCAAGTCTCGCCTTCCACTCAGTCCAATAGTTAGTTTTTTAATAGCTTTGTTTTGCCTCTTTTTGACTATGAAGACGTAATTGATGTCTGAGCTACGAGTGACTCTTCCTATGCATTCATCAGATACTGAAACGCTAAAGAGGCTTTGTTAAAAGCCTTTAATGCGCCGCAGACTGGAGCATCGTGCTGTTCTCATTAATAAATTACTCGATAACCATTTCTACCATACGGTACCAATTTCATTTAATGGTGATTTCCATAGCAGGTCTAGAGATAGCATCCGCAAATCTACTGCCCATAGAACCTGGGGTCACTTGTCTTCAATAACTTCTGTTCAAAAATGTGGAATAGATTAGACATTTCATAAGGGACGCAGAGACGCTGACTCCCTTTAAACGTGGCTTGTCTAAAGCCGTTTTATGAACCGGTCAGTACAAAATGCAGACTGCAGACTGCAGACTGCAGACTGCAGACCGGGTACAAAATGCAGACTAGGTACAAAATGCAGACTGCAGACTGCAGACCAGGTACAAAATGCAGACTGAGTTTAAAATGCAGAGTGACAAGAAAAACTGCTTTTTTGCGTCAGAAGCGAGGTAACATTCGATTTCACAAGGTCCACAAATTACCTACCGTCGGTATTGTTATGTTATCTCCCGTAAATAACACTATAACTCTTTTTGTTTTTTTAGAAATGTTATTTTACCGCATTGTTCGGTACTGGTTTATTTCTAGTTGTGGAAAGATAAAAGATATAACGCATCTGAAACTTCTCCCAAGCTTAATGGCGAAAATTTCGGACATTTGCGAATGTAAATGTCAATAGCTTATTTATTGTTTACATGCGAGATTCACGACACGGCTCGTCATTTGTATGCATTTGTTTTGTCTCAACAAATTCTCAAGCTGTCCCAAGTTTTTAAAATTATGTTTTCCACTTAAACTGTTTGCTCGTTACAAAGTAGTGAATTTGAGTGATTTGGTGGGTTTTGCGTTGACATTTTTTTACTACACGTTATAAGAAGGAGTCGAGGGTGGAAAGCTTATTTTCGACGGCCCAGCGCTAAGCAAATTTTCACCCAGAAATTTGAATCGCCCGGCTTCCAAATCGAACACCAGATAAACTGAAAGGTTGATCCTTCTTCTCGTGGCATTCAATCGAAGATCCATTTGAAATCCAAGTGTTAACCGCCAAATAGTTTTCCAGAAATACAGCTTTCGAAGCGACCTGCATCCGTGGCCAAGATTGTGCTAAGAGCAACAGTCACGCTGTTTGCTCCACGCTGATTGAATGCACACTTTAACATCAACCAATCAGCGTGGAGTAACAGCGTGACTGCGGATGAGCTTTCAGAATGCCACAAACGCAAGTCGTTCGAACGGAGCGTGAAATAACTTTCAAGGAGCATTGAAACATCAACAAGCCGTTTCGTCAGTTTAAGGTGGCTGAACACAGTTTTGGCGCGCGCTCTTGCTAACGTGATTCAGCGCGCGCACAAGTATTGCATAAAAACAAACATGGCATAAATAGAGCGATCATTTTATTTGCTCAATGTTTGCGCTATCTGTACTATTTTTTTCTTCACAAATGAACACAATGTATTGTATTGAAGGTTTTACTCTTTTATTACAAAGGTATATTAGAAAAGTAACGATGCAAAGAACTCAGCTCTGCTATTTCTTTGTTGCTAAAAGAACCCAGTTAAATGCAGCGCATGCGTAGTAAGTCGAAAAAAGTGCGATTGAGTGAAAAATTGACTTCTCGGAAGCGCTTATTTCTCGAGAACCACTCATTAGAATTTCACGAAATTTGGCACGAAAATACTTCAGGAAATAAGTAACTGGAGGATTGAAAAAAAATTGAACTTTAACAAAGGAAATTCAAGATATGCCAATGAACCTTTAAAGAGGGATAATTAAAGATCTGTTTGTTAAATTATTATCAAAATAGCGTTAACTTGCGAGTATCGTTACAAGCTTGTTGCATGCAAATTATAAAGAAAATCTAATGACTAGATTTTCTGCAAATAAACAAAACCGATTTTAAACACCTGTTTATATTTGATCATGTTGCCATGGCAACGGTACATACGTCAGCTTAATTATCAAAAAGTTGAAGTTTGTGTTGTTAACTTGCTTGCTGCCATTTTTGGTGACCAAAGGATCAAGGGTTTTAGAGAAAAATGTAATTGAAACAGAGGTATCAAAAACTGTGTTCAGCCACCTTAACGGAGGGGCGTTTCAGTGAACATCAAAACAGTGTGGTACAAAATATCTTGTTGTCAAAAATTAATCATGGCGTGATGCGGTCGCGGTCAATTGCGGCCGTGAATACTCGATGAAAGGTGGGCGAACAGTTTATTGTGTCGACCTCAGAAAAGTTTTAAAGCTTATTGGACTCTAATCGCACGTTTCTGACGTAAAAAAAACGTTTTTCTTGTCAGTCTGCATTTTGTACTCAGTCTGCAGTCTGCAGTCTGCATTTTGTACCTAGTCTGCATTTTGTACCCGGTCTGCGGTCTGCAGTCTGCAGTCTGCAGTCTGCATTTTGTACTGACCGTTTTATGAACTAACTTTTGTATATCTGTACATGAGTTTAAAAAAAAAAAAAACATACTCGCTTTTTTGTTTTACTCAAGCACACTAGCTACCACACAAATTCTTTGCACTAGAGCTTTGTTTGGACAAATAATATCACCCCACCCACCTAAGTTACCCCTGTTATTTTAGCCAATCACGGCCTCCGTTAGAAATGAAAAACTTGGCTACACCACTGCGTCCAGATTATTAAGGCAGGCATAGTGTCAAAACAGGGTTAATTGCTATTGCTCAATGCGCACACTTTGCCAGTCCGGGATCGTTATCATTTTTGATAACCTCGACCAAAATAAACCATAAACCAATCGTTGCACAAGGTTTCGTTCACGTGACGTTATTGGTAGCAACAGCCTATAATTCAATAGGCCGGTCGACGGGGCGCTGCGATGAAAGGAGCTACTCACAACATCACATGACAATGCCACTTCATTGAATTAAATTTATGTTTGCTTCATAATAGGTTATGGGATTATGGAATAAAAACAGAAATGTATGGAACGAAACTGTCTTCGTCCAAAGTTACTGCGAATTTAATTTCCAGATAGACACCGTGTGATATTTGTTCCGCGAGTAAAATGGCACAGCGAAGGTAGACAACAAATATTCTGTTCACAAAAGCGTTGTTTATTGACACTAATATGATAATAGCTTCTATTTTCACTCAGGCTTCATTTTCTTGGTAGCTGGCGAAGCTGCTTGTTCAACAGTCTGTAGTAAATATAAAGGAGAAAGTGACAGTAAATACAAGCGGAGAGCTGTAACTTAATTTCGCTTAGTTTGCGTGATGACAAACAGTATAACTTGTAACAATGCAAGTAGCTAACATGTTCACGGAATGTTTGTTCCTCCAGAGCAAACATTTAGAGAGCTTAAAACATATCTGGCAATACAAACGAGCCGAGAGAGAAAAAACCTGGCAAAAACAGAGGTGTCAAACTCTACAAATTTCACGCGGATTGCAGCGGAAGCCAACCTGACATATGACCTAGGTCCTACCAAAACCACAGGTTTTTGCTTAGTGAAATAATCAAAGATCCCCAGATCGTACCATACAAAAGGGGCAGATCCTTAGAGATATACTAGTTCGAGCAAACCTTCCTAAAGCGGCTATTACGCGTTGATAGGATTTGCGAAGCCTGTTACCCTATTGTTGTCACTCGCTGAATCCAACAATAAGCGTCATTAAATAATGACTGGTGTGCCAGAAAACTGACCTAGTTTGGCCGGCATTTCTTGAAAATATTTCAGGACTACGAATGTGTGGACATTGAATCTTGGACTCAAAAATGTAGGCAACTTACCTTTTAATGCATTTACCAATTGACCGTCTCAGGCGATAAAAATACCCCACGTAAGTCAGGCAAACATTTATAGGCGGGGATGAGTAAAATCGTTGTCCTCTTCAATGTCGATATCATGTCGTTCGAATTCAAGCTTGAATTTTTCTTTAGGTCTTGCAGAAGTCTTTTTTGAAGACGCAGTCTTGCCACAAAATCGACATAAATTTGCTGTTTTGATTCTATGGGTACCAGCATCCGCCATCTCAATACCTAGGAACACATCAATTACAGATGTAGATATGGCCGCCGTTACGAACAGCACATCGCAAATACCCCCGTGCACTTTTTCACAGATCGTGCACAACACTAAAAACAGATTAAATCCCAAGGATATAGCGTGAAGATTAACGACATATTTTTTGTGGTTGTCGCAAAAATCTGCAAGCAACTTAAATCTAATGACAAAATGAAAAACATACCTGATCTGTATGCAAAATTGCAAGCGCTGTTTCACTTTACGAGGAGCATTTTACATCGTTTACGCTGGTCTTCAGCCGCCATCTTCAAAACACGCGAGGCTCTTCCTTTCTTGGTACTTATCGAATAGAATTATGAGTAAATTACCCTAGCATAATCGAACAAATAACGAGCAAAGCGAAGTGAATACGAAAATTTCCGATTGTTGAAATGGCCGCCATTATATGACGTCACATGGTTATCAAAAATGATAACGATCCCGGACTGTTTGCAGGTATGTTATTTCCAAATAAGACAGATATATATTCTTAGATTTTTTAATTCATATTCTATTATATTTCTTTATTTGTTGTTACTTTTATCTAGGTATTCAGTTAAGGACCTTTTCTGTAAACCAGGATACTGTGATGTTGGTATCTTCATTAAAGACTTACTTACTACACTGTTAATGTCCAAACTGATTAAAATCTTCCATAGTTTTCTTACAATTTATGTATTTTCTTCTTTTCCTTTCTCGTCTATATGCGGCGGCCAGGGAGCATCTATTTGATTTCATACAATAGATAGATAGTTATATGTCAAAAACATTTTAAAGACTTTTTTAATCTCATTTTCTTCTAAAACAATGTTTCCGAGAATTCTGAAGAAATATATATGTTTCTTGGAGCCTGTTTCGTTGATCAAATAGGCGTTGCCTCTTATTGACAGATTTATTTGCGGACAAGAATCGTGAAGGACATAAATATTAATTTTAAACATTGGTTTAAAGGCTTCAGATTATTGTGTTTCAAACCAATTTTGAGTAGAATCGAAGTAAGAAGGAAATTATTTTAGTCTATCCGTGACACCCGCTTACCTGAAGAATAATCTGTTAAAAGACTCAGCTGGCCCGTAACGTGCAACTGTTGTAACTACCCTCCACAGAAGTAAATTTGAATATTGAATCTGTGAAGTTTTCGAAATTTAGTTATTGATTGGCGTTGATTGCGAATTATCAATGTGTTTCTTTTAGATCGATATTACGGTATATGGTTTGTGGGTTGTTTCAGTGTGGTGGTCTATAATTTCGAGCTAACCAGTTCCATGTGCAACGTGCCACTGCAGTGGAAAGCGTAAAAATTAAAATGGACAGGAAAAAATGTTAACTTGACCTACCAACATGACCAACGACAAACTTTACTGAATTGCCAAGAATACATTGTCACGCCGTGACGAAGCTTTGTTAAGCTAGAAGAAATCCATTTTTTCTTGCCCAAAAAGTTAATTTAGCCTTGTTTGTTTCGCTATTTTTGAATTGATAGAATCCATTTCCCAATGCTCAGTATTCATCGGATAAATCTCTATTCAGTGGATAAGAGTTAACGAAACAAACTACACTATCCACTGAAGAGCGATTTATCCACTGGATAGTGTTATCCACTCTTCGTAATTTAATTTGTAATCTGTAATTTTTTTTATATTGAGCAAGAGCGAGTGCAAATAAAGATTGAAATATTCCAGCAGCCAAGCCAGACTCTTTCCTCTGCGCGCGCATTTTGCAAACAATTTTGCTGGTTAGCCTGCGCGTGCGCTGTTAAGTCATTGGAGATCAGAAATAATAAAACCCTGCATTACATGGAAAAAAGCGTTTGACACCATATGTACTGTCATCAGGTGGGGTTCAAACTGTTCAATTTAATTTCGTTACATTCAAGGCAGGTCATTCCACCAACTCTAACACCGTTCTCTGAAGCAATTAATATATGTCATGAATCTTTTTCGTCATAGAAATTAACGACGCAATAAAGCAAACACACATTTCGAAAATCATTTTCTGTAACTTGCTACGTGAAAAAGACGTGTCTAGTTTTACAGTGAAATTTCGGTATAATGGACAAATTCGTAACTTTTATGGGTTACATACAAAATTTTGTGGTGACTTCCAGAGTAAACGGGAGCAGAGAACGTGCTAACGCTTCTTCTGATGAAAGAAACAACGGTAACAACAAAGCCAATCTCCCGCAGGAGAAATCTCACCCAAGAGAAGGACAGAACATCACCAAAGGCTCTTGTGGCAAAAGAGTTCACTCCAGGGCTGGGGCTTCTACAAGTGGGAGATGGAAGAGGCAGATGGGTCATCTGACAGGGGCGGAATATTCTTGCGCAGTGAAGTTGAGGAGGCGAGAACTCCAAGACCAAAGGGCAAGATGTCGGTCGACAAAGAACAACCAAAGAAATTCGTCAATGACAAGATTGACAGTCGTAGGGGTCAAGCAGTACTGCCACAGTCGATACAGTTTCCAACTCGTATTCTAATGCAGCACGACGTTTTGAAGACCTTGGTGTCAAGGCTGCACAACGCCAAATATCAACGGCAAGTCCTGAGAGGCTAAGCCAGTCAGTGAAGAAGCAAACTAGTTTGCCCAGCTATTCAGCTGCTCGGGGCTTGCCGCATGATCAAATGACACAGCAAAAGACAAGAGAGGAGAATAAAGGGTGCAAGGATTTGCAAAGGAGGAATGGTCTGCCGGATATTTCTTCCACTGAAGGAAAGCCGCTTGTCCAACTTAGGCAACCTTCCACTTCTAACGTTCCCATTCGGAGAAATGATACGCCTGTTCTCCTGGAAGATACCCTCAGTTTTGATCACGTATCAGACGATTGGATTTCTCCACAGAAGGACCAAAAATCTAGTCTTAAGCTGCCAAAGTCGAAGAAAAAGAGAAAAAAAAGAAAAGTAAAGACTTTGGCAATCCCAAAACTGGTGGTCATTGTGAACAAAGTGAAATAGCGGGCGAGAAAGAACCCAAGAATCCAGATGAAAAAGGAGGTAAGCGCTGCGCGGTGGAGTATGAATGCGAAGTTGCTGAAGCTGAAAAGTTATCTGAGGAAAAGAGTGTCGAAGCTGGAGGGGGAAGGCAAGTGGTCAATGGTAGACAGCAAAGACAACAACGGCCGCGCACCGCGCTAGGAAGATGGCTGAAAAAGCGAAGTAATTCTGTTGCACCAGCGCCATTCGATGAAGTGATCAGTGACAGCCGCCATGATGGCTCGAACAACGTAAGTCAAGGAATTATTGATTGAGTGGGTAGGGGTTCTCTCGGGCTCTCGGGAGAGTAGAACATCTTCAGAGAAACGTATTTTTCTAACGCTATATGCAAAGATACGTTTAGTCCGTTTAAAAAGAAAAATCACTAAAGTCAGTCACAGGATAGGTAGATTGCTCTGCGTGTTATATACTACTCAGATGATAAAGTGCAGTAATCAAAATCTGATTGAAAAAGACTGCGTGTTTTACCATGTTAAGGACGTTCGCGCT
This sequence comes from Platygyra sinensis, assembly GCA_019787425.1. Classification (NCBI taxonomy): domain Eukaryota; kingdom Metazoa; phylum Cnidaria; class Anthozoa; order Scleractinia; family Merulinidae; genus Platygyra; species Platygyra sinensis. Next base: position 34,064 of record JAHPZR010020893.1, on the reverse strand, counting down.
AATTGTTACGTTTCTGCGCATCCTTACTGCACAAGCAAACTCACATGCCACGTCATGCATCAAGCGCGCGCGCTAAGTACTAAAATGAACAATGATAGGGAGGGGGGGAGAGATGGCCACTGCTGCAGCTTTGATTGGATTTAACGATCTTGGACGTTCGGTGACCCCTACTTTTCTTTTCAGAAACAGATTTTATTTACAATTATCTCCATTTTGTCCAAAAATGAACAAAAAAAATCAATGTGGGAATTTGAAAAAAATTCAAGATTCAGTGTCCACGGGACATGAAATCCTTTCATCTTGCGGCTGCAAGGCGCGTGAAACTATGGTCGCTAATAAATGCGAACTTGTTCTTTGACGAACCTCACCAGTTGACTAAATTCGCTTAATAGGTCCATTCAAACCATATTTGGCAGAGAACACATCCCTTCAAAGCTCTAATTGCAATATTTTGGGACTTGCAGCCACTTTGGTCTTCTTCGCTAACGAAGCCCGATTTACTCAGATTTAGGTGTTCTTCCGGGCATGTTCTCTCCGAAACGAAGTCGGTGAGCCTCCAATTTTTTTTACATTTCTGACATCACTAACTCATCATCTTTCAATGGTAAAATTTTCAGAAAAAAATTAATGTTCGAAAATTTTCGCGCGAACGTCCTTAACTGCACCTGGGCTGTCACATTGACTATACGTACGCGTGTTTCGGCATTGCCTGTTTAGATCGACGGCTCTTGGCTGATCAATATCCCTTGTCAATGAAAACGTTAAATAAGAGAATGATTCATTGAGCAGCTGCATTAGGTCTCTTTGTATTGCATTTTATAGGCCGAAACAGAGACCAGAACATCTGGTGAATACCAGGAGGACGCGGACAAAAAGTCAAAGCCCTTACATGGTGTAAAAATGGCTGAAGAAATATCAAAGGAAGATGCAACTTGTTACGTTCCCACAAGCCAAAGTGGTGCCATTAGCGGATCAGAGAGAGTTTCTTTGGGAGTTCCAAGCTATGATACGGATCGAGACGGAGACAGACTGGCCAAGAAGGACGAGTATCGTGACGACTCAGTCTGCAGCGCGCGTGGATATTCATCTTCCAGTGTTGGAGGGCTTCATGAGAAACATGATGGCAAGCGGAAGCAGTTGATAACATTGGAGATGAAAAGTGGACTTTTGAAGCTCCAACCGTTTCCAAAAAGGATTATCGCTCTGAGCCTGGCAAAACTATCTTCGTGGAACAACGAGTAGAGAGGCCCTCTGCGTGGTTTTCAGAGGAAACAAAGCAAGAAGGGAAAGGAAGCTTATGTTCAGAAAAAGGATATGACCATCAGAGGTTTTGCCATAAGGAAAGCCCACCGCGATCGGCCAGGCCACAGAAGGATAAGGTTTCCCGTCACAAGAAGGTCAGATTCAACCAGGAGCAAAGAGCTGTTGGTGGTGTACCAGACGATAGTGCCATAGGACACCCAATGTCTTCTTTCTTGAGACACGACAGACCTGCCAGAAAGCCGTCAACTTTCCTTCAGCAGTTCCAAGAGCTTACTAACAATGACTGTTCAGCAGCTGGCACTAGTGAGCCACCACCTCCTCTGCCTGACTGCAAACCAAAATGGCAAGGTGCTGGACCGTGTCTGCCTGCAATCAAGCCAGAAAATAAACAACATAGGAAAAAGAAGGAACTAAAACTGAAGGACGATTTTGAAGGCTGGGGTGAACTAGAGCTTGCAGAAGTGAAACGTATCTTGGAGCGGCCCATATCAGCAAAACCTCCCCGCTATCCCGCGCACTGGGACCCACTCCCCAACGAAAGACCCCCAGGGAGAGGTGGACAAGGATACTGCTATCCGAGAGTCAACTGGAACAAGCCCGAACAAAGCACATTATCAGAATCGTTTTGTGACGGTATGTACATGTTATTTAGCAGTGGTAGACGTTCTCTCCTGTTCTGTTCCGTTAACCATCCTCTGCAAGTTAACAAATTGACGTCCGTTATGCGTCCGTACTGTTATTAATCATGAAATTCGCCATAACATTGTCGACGTAGCTGTGGATCCACGAGGCAATAGCCGAGTGGATCCGCAGATTGTCAGCTCTCGCTCGTTGCCTCGCGGCATAAATTATACATTCATGTGTCTGTCCGCTTATGGATTAGCCAATAAGCTCGGGCGAATTGCTGCAGTTATCGTAAAACACACATTTGATCATGAAGAGTTCTTATTAGAGGGTCTTATTACGGGATCTAATTTGTAGCAAATTGCCCCTGCTGACCAAACGGACCGGCAAGTAGTCGCAAGTAGACGCAAGTTGAACTTGCGTATTGCGTTGGGTGGCATGGCCAATTGGACTCGCAAATTTCCTCGCAAGCCCACGCAAGTCCCCCCAAAAAACATTTTAACGCAGACTTCTATTTCATTGGCCGATAATATGTTCATTGACGTCACTCAACTTGCGTTGACTTGGGTTGGGTGACCAAATGGTGAAAATCTTGCGTTGACTTGCGTGCAAATTTGATCTCGACCAAAGCGAGCGCAAGTCATCGCAAGTCAACGCAAGTGTTCGTAAGGCCTGGCCAAACGGAGTCGCAAGCTAAGTGGACCCAAGTTTTCAACTTGTGTCTACTTGCGGCTCCGTTTGGCCAGGGCTATACAATCCTGGCAGAGAACTTCACAATCTTAACAATCAATTAATTATCCGAGAAAATGACCTCGAGATCTCTATCAACTGTTACGCATAGAAATCGAAAGCAGTCGTTCAAAATCGTTTTCGATCTAAATCTTCTTCACAGACACTTCGGAAACGATGCAGAGAAGTGGCCATCATTGTTTCAACATACCGATGGCCCAATGTTTTGTTGGTTAGATATTACATTATTGGACGGGCCTAGACTATATTACCTTTTTTATCAGAATCGTCTGTTGACATAATTAAGTTTTTAGTCAATTTTATGAACGTTCCATTTGTTGTTTTTGCTCTTAACTCACTCCAAGTTCCGGCATGGTAGGCTACAGATATAGTCTCCCTGCGCATGTTTGCTTCTATTTGGTGTTCGTTCGTGTTCGTTTGCTTGCGCTTCAGCATTTATATATAGACTGGTATATAGACTGGTTTATTATTATATACTGTGTTGCTTGCACTTCAGCATTTATATACTGTGTTTGCCTGTGGTTAGCATTTAATTGCTAGTGTTTAGCATTTATTTACCGCTATTTGCTTTCGGTTAGCATTTACTGCGCCTTTCAGATTTATGCGGACTTTAAAATTCAAAGCTCAACCGACAAATGCGTTTTACACTACCGTCAATCAAATGTTCGGCGGCTCCTCCCAGCTTCCGACTACTGCCGAGCGCGCGGTAATCAAATCGTTGTGCATTCTTCAGACAACGAAATAGTTCTCGGCAGTTGCCGTAAGCTGGGAAGACCCGCCGAACATTTGATTGACAGCGCGCAGCGAAAAACGTATTTGTCGGTCGGTCGATTTTAGTATATCCGCATGTTATTGAAAAGCGTATTAAAGATTGAGCTGAAGGGGAAGGCGACTACCTACCATAATGTCTTGCTAGTTTATTCGTAAATCTTCCTTTCCTAGGACATAATCAGTCTAAGGTAGAAGAGTCTCACACGTGGTGCAAGTTCACGAGGTTTAGCAAGTCATTTTACCAGAATCCTCCAAGCAGACGAGTCACTGAGGACAATGTTGACATACAAGATGTCGAGTGACAATTGGCTGACTGTAAGGAATTTATTAACGCGAATAGGAGTTTTGTTTTCGGCAAAATCTGATTTGCCGAAAGCCTAAGGTGGAAGAGTCTCACACGTGGTGCAGATTCACGAGGTTTAGCAAGTCATTTTACCAGAATCCTCCAAGCAGACGCGTCGCTGAGGACAATGTTGACATACAAGATGTCGAGTGACGATTGGCTGACTGTAAAGAATTTAACGCGAAACAGTTTGTTTCCAATGAAGGATTATTGATTTCTGCAAAATGTTTGCCCGAGGTTGCAATTTTTTGTCTGATTTTAAATTTTTATTTTATTATTATTTTTTTGTTGTTAATAAAGAAAATCTCCATTGTTTGTAAACACCAAAAGCAATCTGACTGTTTTTTAGTTATTGATCTTTTGAACAATCCGGTCGTTGACCTCGTTCCCAAGGCCTTTTCCCTGGCTTAGAGGCGGGGCGGTTAGCCAAGGAAAAGGCCCTGGGAACGAGGTTGATCCATTCGTATCCTGAGCGGCTTCCATTATTTGAGTGTCGCAAAGTTATTGTCTAAACGAGTCTTCGTGATAAACTATTAGGGAGTTTAGGAAAACCACGGCGGCAACAGCAACTGGAAAGTCTCTAAACAAAAGATCTAATGAACAAAACAATGACTTGCACGTGCGTTATAATTCTTGGTACATTTCTTTGCCGGCTCTGCAAAACAACCACGTGAAATGACCAATAGCTAGAAATAGCCCTTTTCACGGTTAGTTTTTCTCGTTTGCATTACAGACTGTCAATGAATGGCTAAGGCCCCGTTTACACGGGTCCGGACAAATTTTTGCACGGACGAATTTTGTTCCTGGACCGCCTGTTTATATGGATCCGTGCAAAGTTTAGACCAGTCGCTGTATTTGATTCCAGGCCATGATATAACCGCGCTATCTGAGCAAAAAGTTGCACAGTTCTGGGCTGGGTTGTTCAAGGCTCGATTACGCTAACCCAGGGTTAGCGAGAACTTTGATTTCAGTTTTGTAATTTTTTGGTGAAGTGTTCTGTTTATATTGTTTGCCCTTCAGTTTTAAGTTGTAGTAATCTCAGACTACACTAAACATTAGAGGTGAAAAACATTTTTAAAGAAGAAAACATAATGCTTCAGTTAACATTTAACCCTGGGTTAACGTTAACCAGCTTTCGAACAACCCGGCCCAGGTGTTTACACGAGTCAGTACAAATATGGAACCGTGCCGGTCAAAAAGTCGACCTGCTTTTTTAAGTCTCAAACTTGCACACTCAGCCGTTCAAAAATTCGTCCAGTTCCTCCGGTCCCATGTAAACGCAAGGTGGAACCGCGCAAGTTTTTGTCCAAGCAAAGATTTGTCCGGACCCCTGTAAACGGGGCCTAAGCATTGTAGAGGTCTGTCTACTTAAGGACACTGACTTCCGTGGTTTGACTGTTAAATAAAGTTCGCATTGTTAATTTCGTTAAAACTATGTCAATTTTAACACTCACAGTTCTTATCCTTAATAAGCTAAAATCTAAGGATAAGCTTAAAGGATTGCTAAGTCACAGTATTTTGAAAGCTGAAAATATCCTGAGGATAGAAAAAAAACCCAAACAAACACGTAAAGAGATGACACAGTAATAAACCGTAAAGGAGCAAGCATAGTTAAGGATGCATATGATTCATACAGACTGCAAGCAACGAGCTTGAAAAAATTAAGCTAAACTTTTCAAACGTATGCGCCACAGAATGTAGGGTTGTCAGGTCTCGTCAGCATGACTTATAATTATCACAGATGAGCGATGTTCATGATTATTTCCTTGTTACTAGCATCCCCACATCAAATTTTAATACCATGTGTGCTTGTTTGCCCTGTAGTGCAAATTAAAGAAAAATCCGCGTTCGTAATTTTCTTAATCATAATTACAGTAAAAGGCTTCTTGTACGTATGTATATTTTAAATATCACGTGCTGCAAATCTTTAAATAACTATTTTCGTATCCATGCAATTACGAAATTCTAAGTGACAGCCACATGCGAAGCTAGGGGTGAAATCTTTTTCCTTTTTTCTCGGGAGGTCTTAATTGATGACAAATAAACCAGCCAAGGCGAAAATCATTATTTTTCCTCTTATCTATTTTAAAACTGTCTGATGATAATTTCTTGACTTTAAGTTAAGGTTCTTAAGCGGAACTAATTGCATGATAGCAAGGCATGCTGTGGTTTATTTTAAAATAAACTATAGTTTTAAAATAAAAAGGACAATTTTTTCGGTTGTAATAGACCTTTTTCGCTTGTACATTTTGTTTTCTCAATACAGATCATGTGATGATACTCAGGAGAATTGATCTTTTGTTTTGTTCATTAAAAAGGGTACATGCAGAGCATGATCATGCTCTGCATGTACCCTTTTTAATGAACAAAACAAAAGATCAAATCTCCTGAGTATCATCACATGATCTGTATTGAGAAAACAAAATGTACAAGCGAAAAAGGTCTATTACAACCGAAAAAATAGTCCTTTTGATTTTAAACTATAGTTTATTTTAAAATAAACCACAGCATGCCTTGCTATCATGCAATTAGTTCCGCTTAAGAACCTTAACTTAAAGTCAAGAAATTATCATCAGACAGTTTTAAAATAGATAAGAGGAAAAATAATGATTTTCGCCTTGGCTGGTTTATTTGTCATCAATTAAGACCTCCCGAGAAAAAAGGAAAAAGATTTCACCCCTAGCTTCGCATGTGGCTGTCACTTAGAATTTCGTAATTGCATGGATACGAAAATAGTTATTTAAAGATTTGCAGCACGTGATATTTAAAATATACATACGTACAAGAAGCCTTTTACTGTAATTATGATTAAGAAAATTACGAACGCGGATTTTTCTTTAATTTGCACTACAGGGCAAACAAGCACACATGGTATTAAAATTTGATGTGGGGATGCTAGTAACAAGGAAATAATCATGAACATCGCTCATCTGTGATAATTATAAGTCATGCTGACGAGACCTGACAACCCTACATTCTGTGGCGCATACGTTTGAAAAGTTTAGCTTAATTTTTTCAAGCTCGTTGCTTGCAGTCTGTATGAATCATATGCATCCTTAACTATGCTTGCTCCTTTACGGTTTATTACTGTGTCATCTCTTTACGTGTTTGTTTGGGTTTTTTTTCTATCCTCAGGATATTTTCAGCTTTCAAAATACTGTGACTTAGCAATCCTTTAAGCTTATCCTTAGATTTTAGCTTATTAAGGATAAGAACTGTGAGTGTTAAAATTGACATAGTTTTAACGAAATTAACAATGCGAACTTTATTTAACAGTCAAACCACGGAAGTCAGTGTCCTTAAGTAGACAGACCTCTACAATGCTTAGGCCCCGTTTACAGGGGTCCGGACAAATCTTTGCTTGGACAAAAACTTGCGCGGTTCCACCTTGCGTTTACATGGGACCGGAGGAACTGGACGAATTTTTGAACGGCTGAGTGTGCAAGTTTGAGACTTAAAAAAGCAGGTCGACTTTTTGACCGGCACGGTTCCATATTTGTACTGACTCGTGTAAACACCTGGGCCGGGTTGTTCGAAAGCTGGTTAACGTTAACCCAGGGTTAAATGTTAACTGAAGCATTATGTTTTCTTCTTTAAAAATGTTTTTCACCTCTAATGTTTAGTGTAGTCTGAGATTACTACAACTTAAAACTGAAGGGCAAACAATATAAACAGAACACTTCACCAAAAAATTACAAAACTGAAATCAAAGTTCTCGCTAACCCTGGGTTAGCGTAATCGAGCCTTGAACAACCCAGCCCAGAACTGTGCAACTTTTTGCTCAGATAGCGCGGTTATATCATGGCCTGGAATCAAATACAGCGACTGGTCTAAACTTTGCACGGATCCATATAAACAGGCGGTCCAGGAACAAAATTCGTCCGTGCAAAAATTTGTCCGGACCCGTGTAAACGGGGCCTTAGCCATTCATTGACAGTCTGTAATGCAAACGAGAAAAACTAACCGTGAAAAGGGCTATTTCTAGCTATTGGTCATTTCACGTGGTTGTTTTGCAGAGCCGGCAAAGAAATGTACCAAGAATTATAACGCACGTGCAAGTCATTGTTTTGTTCATTAGATCTTTTGTTTAGAGACTTTCCAGTTGCTGTTGCCGCCGTGGTTTTCCTAAACTCCCTAATAGTTTATCACGAAGACTCGTTTAGACAATAACTTTGCGACACTCAAATAATGGAAGCCGCTCAGGATACGAATGGATCAACCTCGTTCCCAGGGCCTTTTCCTTGGCTAACCGCCCCGCCTCTAAGCCAGGGAAAAGGCCTTGGGAACGAGGTCAACGACCGGATTGTTCAAAAGATCAATAACTAAAAAACAGTCAGATTGCTTTTGGTGTTTACAAACAATGGAGATTTTCTTTATTAACAACAAAAAAATAATAATAAAATAAAAATTTAAAATCAGACAAAAAATTGCAACCTCGGGCAAACATTTTGCAGAAATCAATAATCCTTCATTGGAAACAAACTGTTTCGCGTTAAATTCTTTACAGTCAGCCAATCGTCACTCGACATCTTGTATGTCAACATTGTCCTCAGCGACGCGTCTGCTTGGAGGATTCTGGTAAAATGACTTGCTAAACCTCGTGAATCTGCACCACGTGTGAGACTCTTCCACCTTAGGCTTTCGGCAAATCAGATTTTGCCGAAAACAAAACTCCTATTCGCGTTAATAAATTCCTTACAGTCAGCCAATTGTCACTCGACATCTTGTATGTCAACATTGTCCTCAGTGACTCGTCTGCTTGGAGGATTCTGGTAAAATGACTTGCTAAACCTCGTGAACTTGCACCACGTGTGAGACTCTTCTACCTTAGACTGATTATGTCCTAGGAAAGGAAGATTTACGAATAAACTAGCAAGACATTATGGTAGGTAGTCGCCTTCCCCTTCAGCTCAATCTTTAATACGCTTTTCAATAACATGCGGATATACTAAAATCGACCGACCGACAAATACGTTTTTCGCTGCGCGCTGTCAATCAAATGTTCGGCGGGTCTTCCCAGCTTACGGCAACTGCCGAGAACTATTTCGTTGTCTGAAGAATGCACAACGATTTGATTACCGCGCGCTCGGCAGTAGTCGGAAGCTGGGAGGAGCCGCCGAACATTTGATTGACGGTAGTGTAAAACGCATTTGTCGGTTGAGCTTTGAATTTTAAAGTCCGCATAAATCTGAAAGGCGCAGTAAATGCTAACCGAAAGCAAATAGCGGTAAATAAATGCTAAACACTAGCAATTAAATGCTAACCACAGGCAAACACAGTATATAAATGCTGAAGTGCAAGCAAACACAGTATATAATAATAAACCAGTCTATATACCAGTCTATATATAAATGCTGAAGCGCAAGCAAACGAACACGAACGAACACCAAATAGAAGCAAACATGCGCAGGGAGACTATATCTGTAGCCTACCATGCCGGAACTTGGAGTGAGTTAAGAGCAAAAACAACAAATGGAACGTTCATAAAATTGACTAAAAACTTAATTATGTCAACAGACGATTCTGATAAAAAAGGTAATATAGTCTAGGCCCGTCCAATAATGTAATATCTAACCAACAAAACATTGGGCCATCGGTATGTTGAAACAATGATGGCCACTTCTCTGCATCGTTTCCGAAGTGTCTGTGAAGAAGATTTAGATCGAAAACGATTTTGAACGACTGCTTTCGATTTCTATGCGTAACAGTTGATAGAGATCTCGAGGTCATTTTCTCGGATAATTAATTGATTGTTAAGATTGTGAAGTTCTCTGCCAGGATTGTATAGCCCTGGCCAAACGGAGCCGCAAGTAGACACAAGTTGAAAACTTGGGTCCACTTAGCTTGCGACTCCGTTTGGCCAGGCCTTACGAACACTTGCGTTGACTTGCGATGACTTGCGCTCGCTTTGGTCGAGATCAAATTTGCACGCAAGTCAACGCAAGATTTTCACCATTTGGTCACCCAACCCAAGTCAACGCAAGTTGAGTGACGTCAATGAACATATTATCGGCCAATGAAATAGAAGTCTGCGTTAAAATGTTTTTTGGGGGGACTTGCGTGGGCTTGCGAGGAAATTTGCGAGTCCAATTGGCCATGCCACCCAACGCAATACGCAAGTTCAACTTGCGTCTACTTGCGACTACTTGCCGGTCCGTTTGGTCAGCAGGGGCAATTTGCTACAAATTAGATCCCGTAATAAGACCCTCTAATAAGAACTCTTCATGATCAAATGTGTGTTTTACGATAACTGCAGCAATTCGCCCGAGCTTATTGGCTAATCCATAAGCGGACAGACACATGAATGTATAATTTATGCCGCGAGGCAACGAGCGAGAGCTGACAATCTGCGGATCCACTCGGCTATTGCCTCGTGGATCCACAGCTACGTCGACAATGTTATGGCGAATTTCATGATTAATAACAGTACGGACGCATAACGGACGTCAATTTGTTAACTTGCAGAGGATGGTTAACGGAACAGAACAGGAGAGAACGTCTACCACTGCTAAATAACATGTACATACCGTCACAAAACGATTCTGATAATGTGCTTTGTTCGGGCTTGTTCCAGTTGACTCTCGGATAGCAGTATCCTTGTCCACCTCTCCCTGGGGGTCTTTCGTTGGGGAGTGGGTCCCAGTGCGCGGGATAGCGGGGAGGTTTTGCTGATATGGGCCGCTCCAAGATACGTTTCACTTCTGCAAGCTCTAGTTCACCCCAGCCTTCAAAATCGTCCTTCAGTTTTAGTTCCTTCTTTTTCCTATGTTGTTTATTTTCTGGCTTGATTGCAGGCAGACACGGTCCAGCACCTTGCCATTTTGGTTTGCAGTCAGGCAGAGGAGGTGGTGGCTCACTAGTGCCAGCTGCTGAACAGTCATTGTTAGTAAGCTCTTGGAACTGCTGAAGGAAAGTTGACGGCTTTCTGGCAGGTCTGTCGTGTCTCAAGAAAGAAGACATTGGGTGTCCTATGGCACTATCGTCTGGTACACCACCAACAGCTCTTTGCTCCTGGTTGAATCTGACCTTCTTGTGACGGGAAACCTTATCCTTCTGTGGCCTGGCCGATCGCGGTGGGCTTTCCTTATGGAAAAACCTCTGATGGTCATATCCTTTTTCTGAACATAAGCTCCTTTCCCTTCTTGCTTTGTTTCCTCTGAAAACCACGCAGAGGGCCTCTCTACTCGTTGTTCCACGAAGATAGTTTTGCCAGGCTCAGAGCGATAATCCTTTTTGGAAACGGTTGGAGCTTCAAAAGTCCACTTTTCATCTCCAATGTTATCAACTGCTTCCGCTTGCCATCATGTTTCTCATGAAGCCCTCCAACACTGGAAGATGAATATCCACGCGCGCTGCAGACTGAGTCGTCACGATACTCGTCCTTCTTGGCCAGTCTGTCTCCGTCTCGATCCGTATCATAGCTTGGAACTCCCAAAGAAACTCTCTCTGATCCGCTAATGGCACCACTTTGGCTTGTGGGAACGTAACAAGTTGCATCTTCCTTTGATATTTCTTCAGCCATTTTTACACCATGTAAGGGCTTTGACTTTTTGTCCGCGTCCTCCTGGTATTCACCAGATGTTCTGGTCTCTGTTTCGGCCTATAAAATGCAATACAAAGAGACCTAATGCAGCTGCTCAATGAATCATTCTCTTATTTAACGTTTTCATTGACAAGGGATATTGATCAGCCAAGAGCCGTCGATCTAAACAGGCAATGCCGAAACACGCTACGTATAGTCAATGTGAAAGCCCAGGTGCAGTTAAGGACGTTCGCGCGAAAATTTTCGAACATTAATTTTTTCTGAAAATTTTACCATTGAAAGATGATGAGTTAGTGATGTCAGAAATGTAAAAAAAATTGGAGGCTCACCGACTTCGTTTCGGAGAGAACATGCCCGGAAGAACACCTAAATCTGAGTAAATCGGGCTTCGTTAGCGAAGAAGACCAAAGTGGCTGCAAGTCCCAAAATATTGCAATTAGAGCTTTGAAGGGATGTGTTCTCTGCCAAATATGGTTTGAATGGACCTATTAAGCGAATTTAGTCACTGGTGAGGTTCGTCAAAGAACAAGTTCGCATTTATTAGCGACCATAGTTTCACGCGCCTTGCAGCCGCAAGATGAAAGGATTTCATGTCCCGTGGACACTGAATCTTGAATTTTTTTCAAATTCCCACATTGATTTTTTTTGTTCATTTTTGGACAAAATGGAGATAATTGTAAATAAAATCTGTTTCTGAAAAGAAAAGTAGGGGTCACCGAACGTCCAAGATCGTTAAATCCAATCAAAGCTGCAGCAGTGGCCATCTCTCCCCCCCTCCCTATCATTGTTCATTTTAGTACTTAGCGCGCGCGCTTGATGCATGACGTGGCATGTGAGTTTGCTTGTGCAGTAAGGATGCGCAGAAACGTAACAATTAGCGCGAACGTCCTTAACATGGTAAAACACGCAGTCTTTTTCAATCAGATTTTGATTACTGCACTTTATCATCTGAGTAGTATATAACACGCAGAGCAATCTACCTATCCTGTGACTGACTTTAGTGATTTTTCTTTTTAAACGGACTAAACGTATCTTGCATATAGCGTTAGAAAAATACGTTTCTCTGAAGATGTTTACTCTCCCCGAGAGCCCGAGAGAACGCCTACCCACTCAATCAATAATTCCTTGACTTACGTTGTTCGAGCCATCATGGCGGCTGTCACTGATCACTTCATCGAATGGCGCTGGTGCAACAGAATTACTTCGCTTTTTCAGCCATCTTCCTAGCGCGGTGCGCGGCCGTTGTTGTCTTTGCTGTCTACCATTGACCACTTGCCTTCCCCCTCCAGCTTCGACACTCTTTTCCTCAGATAACTTTTCAGCTTCAGCAACTTCGCATTCATACTCCACCGCGCAGCGCTTACCTCCTTTTTCATCTGGATTCTTGGGTTCTTTCTCGCCCGCTATTTCACTTTGTTCACAATGACCACCAGTTTTGGGATTGCCAAAGTCTTTACTTTTCTTTTTTTTCTTCTTTTTCTTCGACTTTGGCAGCTTAAGACTAGATTTTTGGTCCTTCTGTGGAGAAATCCAATCGTCTGATACGTGATCAAAACTGAGGGTATCTTCCAGGAGAACAGGCGTATCATTTCTCCGAATGGGAACGTTAGAAGTGGAAGGTTGCCTAAGTTGGACAAGCGGCTTTCCTTCAGTGGAAGAAATATCCGGCAGACCATTCCTCCTTTGCAAATCCTTGCACCCTTTATTCTCCTCTCTTGTCTTTTGCTGTGTCATTTGATCATGCGGCAAGCCCCGAGCAGCTGAATAGCTGGGCAAACTAGTTTGCTTCTTCACTGACTGGCTTAGCCTCTCAGGACTTGCCGTTGATATTTGGCGTTGTGCAGCCTTGACACCAAGGTCTTCAAAACGTCGTGCTGCATTAGAATACGAGTTGGAAACTGTATCGACTGGTGGCAGTACTGCTTGACCCCGACGACTGTCAATCTTGTCATTGACGAATTTCTTTGGTTGTTCTTTGTCGACCGACATCTTGCCCTTTGGTCTTGGAGTTCTCGCGTCCTCAACTTCACTGCGCAAGAATATTCCGCCCCTGTCAGATGACCCATCTGCCTCTTCCATCTCCCCACTTGTAGAAGCCCCAGCCCTGGAGTGAACTCTTTTGCCACAAGAGCCTTTGGTGATGTTCTGTCCTTCTCTTGGGTGAGATTTCTCCTGCGGGAGATTGGCTTTGTTGTTAGCGTGGTTTCTTTCATCAGAAGAAGCGTTAGCACGTTCTCTGCTCCCGTTTACTCTGGAAGTCACCACAAAATTTTGTATGTAACCCATAAAAGTTACGAATTTGTCCATATACCGAAATTTCACTGTAAGTGAACTAGACACGTCTTTTTCACGTAGCAAGTTACAGAAAATGATTTTCGAAATGTGTTTTGCTTTATTGCGTCGTTAATTTCTACGACGCAAAAGATTCATGACATATATTAATTGCTTCAGAACGGTGTTAGAGTTGGTGTAATGACCTGCCTTGACTATAACGAAATTAAATTGAGCAGTTTAACCCCACCTGATGACAGTACATATGGTGTCAAACGCTTTTTTCCATGTAATGCAGGGTTTTATTATTTCTGATCTCCAATGACTTAACAGCGCACGCGCAGGCTAACCAGCAAAATTGTTTGCAAAATGCGCGCGCAGAGGAAAGAGTCTGGCTTGGCTGCTGGAATATTTCAATCTTTATTTGCACTCGCTCTTGCTCAATATAAAAAAATTACAGATTACAAATTAAATTACGAAGAGTGGATAACACTATCCAGTGGATAAATCGCTCTTCAGTGGATAGTGTAGTTTGTTTCGTTAACTCTTATCCACTGAATAGAGATTTATCCGATGAATACTGAGCATTGGGAAATGGATTCTATCAATTCAAAAATAGCGAAACAAACAAGGCTAAATTAACTTTTTGGGCAAGAAAAAATGGATTTCTTCTAGCTTAACAAAGCTTCGTCACGGCGTGACAATGTATTCTTGGCAATTCAGTAAAGTTTGTCGTTGGTCATGTTGGTAGGTCAAGTTAACATTTTTTCCTGTCCATTTTAATTTTTACGCTTTCCACTGCAGTGGCACGTTGCACATGGAACTGGTTAGCTCGAAATTATAGACCACCACACTGAAACAACCCACAAACCATATACCGTAATATCGATCTAAAAGAAACACATTGATAATTCGCAATCAACGCCAATCAATAACTAAATTTCGAAAACTTCACAGATTCAATATTCAAATTTACTTCTGTGGAGGGTAGTTACAACAGTTGCACGTTACGGGCCAGCTGAGTCTTTTAACAGATTATTCTTCAGGTAAGCGGGTGTCACGGATAGACTAAAATAATTTCCTTCTTACTCGATTCTACTCAAATTGGTTTGAAACACAATAATCTGAAGCCTTTAAACCAATGTTTAAATTAATATTTATGTCCTTCACGATTCTTGTCCGCAAATAAATCTGTCAATAAGAGGCAACGCCTATTTGATCAACGAAACAGGCTCCAAGAAACATATATATTTCTTCAGAATTCTCGGAAACATTGTTTTAGAAGAAAATGAGATTAAACAAGTCTTTAAAATGTTTTTGACATATAACTATCTATCTATTGTATGAAAATCAAATAGATGCTCCCTGGCCGCCGCATATAGACGAGAAAGGAAAAGAAGAAAATACATAAATTGTAAGAAAACTATGGAAGATTTTAATCAGTTTGGACATTAACAGTGTAGTAAGTAAGTCTTTAATGAAGATACCAACATCACAGTATCCTGGTTTACAGAAAAGGTCCTTAACTGAATACCTAGATAAAAGTAACAACAAATAAAGAAATATAATAGAATATGAATTAAAAAATCTAAGAATATATATCTGTCTTATTTGGAAATAACATACCTGCAAACAGTCCGGGATCGTTATCATTTTTGATAACCATGTGACGTCATATAATGGCGGCCATTTCAACAATCGGAAATTTTCGTATTCACTTCGCTTTGCTCGTTATTTGTTCGATTATGCTAGGGTAATTTACTCATAATTCTATTCGATAAGTACCAAGAAAGGAAGAGCCTCGCGTGTTTTGAAGATGGCGGCTGAAGACCAGCGTAAACGATGTAAAATGCTCCTCGTAAAGTGAAACAGCGCTTGCAATTTTGCATACAGATCAGGTATGTTTTTCATTTTGTCATTAGATTTAAGTTGCTTGCAGATTTTTGCGACAACCACAAAAAATATGTCGTTAATCTTCACGCTATATCCTTGGGATTTAATCTGTTTTTAGTGTTGTGCACGATCTGTGAAAAAGTGCACGGGGGTATTTGCGATGTGCTGTTCGTAACGGCGGCCATATCTACATCTGTAATTGATGTGTTCCTAGGTATTGAGATGGCGGATGCTGGTACCCATAGAATCAAAACAGCAAATTTATGTCGATTTTGTGGCAAGACTGCGTCTTCAAAAAAGACTTCTGCAAGACCTAAAGAAAAATTCAAGCTTGAATTCGAACGACATGATATCGACATTGAAGAGGACAACGATTTTACTCATCCCCGCCTATAAATGTTTGCCTGACTTACGTGGGGTATTTTTATCGCCTGAGACGGTCAATTGGTAAATGCATTAAAAGGTAAGTTGCCTACATTTTTGAGTCCAAGATTCAATGTCCACACATTCGTAGTCCTGAAATATTTTCAAGAAATGCCGGCCAAACTAGGTCAGTTTTCTGGCACACCAGTCATTATTTAATGACGCTTATTGTTGGATTCAGCGAGTGACAACAATAGGGTAACAGGCTTCGCAAATCCTATCAACGCGTAATAGCCGCTTTAGGAAGGTTTGCTCGAACTAGTATATCTCTAAGGATCTGCCCCTTTTGTATGGTACGATCTGGGGATCTTTGATTATTTCACTAAGCAAAAACCTGTGGTTTTGGTAGGACCTAGGTCATATGTCAGGTTGGCTTCCGCTGCAATCCGCGTGAAATTTGTAGAGTTTGACACCTCTGTTTTTGCCAGGTTTTTTCTCTCTCGGCTCGTTTGTATTGCCAGATATGTTTTAAGCTCTCTAAATGTTTGCTCTGGAGGAACAAACATTCCGTGAACATGTTAGCTACTTGCATTGTTACAAGTTATACTGTTTGTCATCACGCAAACTAAGCGAAATTAAGTTACAGCTCTCCGCTTGTATTTACTGTCACTTTCTCCTTTATATTTACTACAGACTGTTGAACAAGCAGCTTCGCCAGCTACCAAGAAAATGAAGCCTGAGTGAAAATAGAAGCTATTATCATATTAGTGTCAATAAACAACGCTTTTGTGAACAGAATATTTGTTGTCTACCTTCGCTGTGCCATTTTACTCGCGGAACAAATATCACACGGTGTCTATCTGGAAATTAAATTCGCAGTAACTTTGGACGAAGACAGTTTCGTTCCATACATTTCTGTTTTTATTCCATAATCCCATAACCTATTATGAAGAAAACATAAATTTAATTCAATGAAGTGGCATTGTCATGTGATGTTGTGAGTAGCTCCTTTCATCGCAGCGCCCCGTCGACCGGCCTATTGAATTATAGGCTGTTGCTACCAATAACGTCACGTGAACGAAACCTTGTGCAACGATTGGTTTATGGTTTATTTTGGTCGAGGTTATCAAAAATGATAACGATCCCGGACTGGCAAAGTGTGCGCATTGAGCAATAGCAATTAACCCTGTTTTGACACTATGCCTGCCTTAATAATCTGGACGCAGTGGTGTAGCCAAGTTTTTCATTTCTAACGGAGGCCGTGATTGGCTAAAATAACAGGGGTAACTTAGGTGGGTGGGGTGATATTATTTGTCCAAACAAAGCTCTAGTGCAAAGAATTTGTGTGGTAGCTAGTGTGCTTGAGTAAAACAAAAAAGCGAGTATGTTTTTTTTTTTTTTAAACTCATGTACAGATATACAAAAGTTAGTTCATAAAACGGTCAGTACAAAATGCAGACTGCAGACTGCAGACTGCAGACCGCAGACCGGGTACAAAATGCAGACTAGGTACAAAATGCAGACTGCAGACTGCAGACTGAGTACAAAATGCAGACTGACAAGAAAAACGTTTTTTTTACGTCAGAAACGTGCGATTAGAGTCCAATAAGCTTTAAAACTTTTCTGAGGTCGACACAATAAACTGTTCGCCCACCTTTCATCGAGTATTCACGGCCGCAATTGACCGCGACCGCATCACGCCATGATTAATTTTTGACAACAAGATATTTTGTACCACACTGTTTTGATGTTCACTGAAACGCCCCTCCGTTAAGGTGGCTGAACACAGTTTTTGATACCTCTGTTTCAATTACATTTTTCTCTAAAACCCTTGATCCTTTGGTCACCAAAAATGGCAGCAAGCAAGTTAACAACACAAACTTCAACTTTTTGATAATTAAGCTGACGTATGTACCGTTGCCATGGCAACATGATCAAATATAAACAGGTGTTTAAAATCGGTTTTGTTTATTTGCAGAAAATCTAGTCATTAGATTTTCTTTATAATTTGCATGCAACAAGCTTGTAACGATACTCGCAAGTTAACGCTATTTTGATAATAATTTAACAAACAGATCTTTAATTATCCCTCTTTAAAGGTTCATTGGCATATCTTGAATTTCCTTTGTTAAAGTTCAATTTTTTTTCAATCCTCCAGTTACTTATTTCCTGAAGTATTTTCGTGCCAAATTTCGTGAAATTCTAATGAGTGGTTCTCGAGAAATAAGCGCTTCCGAGAAGTCAATTTTTCACTCAATCGCACTTTTTTCGACTTACTACGCATGCGCTGCATTTAACTGGGTTCTTTTAGCAACAAAGAAATAGCAGAGCTGAGTTCTTTGCATCGTTACTTTTCTAATATACCTTTGTAATAAAAGAGTAAAACCTTCAATACAATACATTGTGTTCATTTGTGAAGAAAAAAATAGTACAGATAGCGCAAACATTGAGCAAATAAAATGATCGCTCTATTTATGCCATGTTTGTTTTTATGCAATACTTGTGCGCGCGCTGAATCACGTTAGCAAGAGCGCGCGCCAAAACTGTGTTCAGCCACCTTAAACTGACGAAACGGCTTGTTGATGTTTCAATGCTCCTTGAAAGTTATTTCACGCTCCGTTCGAACGACTTGCGTTTGTGGCATTCTGAAAGCTCATCCGCAGTCACGCTGTTACTCCACGCTGATTGGTTGATGTTAAAGTGTGCATTCAATCAGCGTGGAGCAAACAGCGTGACTGTTGCTCTTAGCACAATCTTGGCCACGGATGCAGGTCGCTTCGAAAGCTGTATTTCTGGAAAACTATTTGGCGGTTAACACTTGGATTTCAAATGGATCTTCGATTGAATGCCACGAGAAGAAGGATCAACCTTTCAGTTTATCTGGTGTTCGATTTGGAAGCCGGGCGATTCAAATTTCTGGGTGAAAATTTGCTTAGCGCTGGGCCGTCGAAAATAAGCTTTCCACCCTCGACTCCTTCTTATAACGTGTAGTAAAAAAATGTCAACGCAAAACCCACCAAATCACTCAAATTCACTACTTTGTAACGAGCAAACAGTTTAAGTGGAAAACATAATTTTAAAAACTTGGGACAGCTTGAGAATTTGTTGAGACAAAACAAATGCATACAAATGACGAGCCGTGTCGTGAATCTCGCATGTAAACAATAAATAAGCTATTGACATTTACATTCGCAAATGTCCGAAATTTTCGCCATTAAGCTTGGGAGAAGTTTCAGATGCGTTATATCTTTTATCTTTCCACAACTAGAAATAAACCAGTACCGAACAATGCGGTAAAATAACATTTCTAAAAAAACAAAAAGAGTTATAGTGTTATTTACGGGAGATAACATAACAATACCGACGGTAGGTAATTTGTGGACCTTGTGAAATCGAATGTTACCTCGCTTCTGACGCAAAAAAGCAGTTTTTCTTGTCACTCTGCATTTTAAACTCAGTCTGCATTTTGTACCTGGTCTGCAGTCTGCAGTCTGCATTTTGTACCTAGTCTGCATTTTGTACCCGGTCTGCAGTCTGCAGTCTGCAGTCTGCAGTCTGCATTTTGTACTGACCGGTTCATAAAACGGCTTTAGACAAGCCACGTTTAAAGGGAGTCAGCGTCTCTGCGTCCCTTATGAAATGTCTAATCTATTCCACATTTTTGAACAGAAGTTAATTGAAGACAAGTGACCCCAGGTTCTATGGGCAGTAGATTTGCGGATGCTATCTCTAGACCTGCTATGGAAATCACCATTAAATGAAATTGGTACCGTATGGTAGAAATGGTTATCGAGTAATTTATTAATGAGAACAGCACGATGCTCCAGTCTGCGGCGCATTAAAGGCTTTTAACAAAGCCTCTTTAGCGTTTCAGTATCTGATGAATGCATAGGAAGAGTCACTCGTAGCTCAGACATCAAAATACGTCTTCATAGTCAAAAAGAGGCAAAACAAAGCTATTAAAAAACTAACTATTGGACTGAGTGGAAGGCGAGACTTGATACGCTTCAAAAGGCCTAATTTTTTACTCATTTTACTACGCACAGACTCCGCACTGTGATCAGATCAGGACAGGAGCCCATTACCCGGAGCTTCCATCTTCCATACAGACCCTCTGAGTCAACCCTTTCCCGTATCTTTTTATTTTTAGAATCATCTCCCACTGAGGCTTTCGCGGGTTTCTTTTAAAACAGCCAATCATGAGAGAGCTGTGGTCTTCTATTGTTATAAGTCACAGGCATGTCACACGAAAGCTTTTCAATAATGACGGAAAGCGAGGAAAATTAATCCAAGGAAAGTTCTGATATTTACGAGCCAACTTCCACAGAAAACAGCAAGTCTTTCCGAACGCCGAATAGCGGCATATACAACACGCAAAACAGTCAACAGACTTGCGCGTAAACAGCTACATTTGAATTTATGTAGTGTCAGAACGACCAAACGGACGAATAAACCTTACTTGAGAAACAAAAGCTCTATTAGATAGCTGCAAGAAACATAAGAATGCTCTAGACAAACGTAAAGCTTTCTAGAAGTAAAGCTAAGGCGTCTGAGAAGAAAAACGCACGAGGACAGATATGTCATCCGTGACAGTCAATATACTGTACGTGCGAACAGTTCTAATCAAACAGCCGGCCTCGGCGTCACAATATAGAATACAAATAAGCAACACGTTCACGGAAAATCTCAAATTTAGTTCCGCGAAGACAAATACAAGTTTAGAGACTAAAAACATATCTATAGAATTGAGCCTAAACAATGCTTAAACACATGGCAAATTACAGAGGTTCGAGGCGACATGCCGACAAGAGCGGAAATCACGCAGACCTATTACCTCTAAAAATCTCAGCTACAACACGGGCTAAGGGCTCAACTTTACTTAAAATTTCTCCTTATAACTCAGCATTAAGTGTCCCCCATAAACACGAGTGAAGCAAAAAGAAAGGTTAAGCTACCGAGCAGAGAACTGCTAATGTACAAATGTCAAGAACCGCAGGAGTCGTTTACGGCTTGTCAACCCCATTTTACAACAATACCCCAATGTATGTTTGTAGATTAGGCATGCAAACTCCAGTCCCCGTTAACACGGACGTCTAAGCGAACATAATGGAATGGTCCTGTTTGGTGATCGCAGTTTTGTTTATCCGAAAGTTACAACACAAGCACACGATCAGGAAACTGAGAAGCTGCCTCGAGGTCTTCGAGTGGACAAGGCGACAAGGCTTCAATTCGAAGTGAAATATAAAATGTCGACACTTAAAGCGGTAGCTCAGTGAAATTTCCTTGTGCCAGATTTCGAGTTAATCCAAGTCTTCAGATTATTTGGTTCTATTCTGCAGCCTCTCCGGGAGTTTTCTTCGCTGTATATCATTCACGCTTGACGTTTCGTGATCTTCTTTTTTATCGTCAAGACCGCGAACACTATCGTCAGGCATCGCCTAGATCTTCACGACCAAAATCCATAGGTTTCCTTGCTTTTGTCGGTCCTTGGCCACCAGCAAAATCCGAATCATACAGAACATCTCATTTTACAAGAAGTTATATAGCAACAAGAACGAAAAACAAAGCATAAAACTCCATAACAGACCATGAAAATACAAGACGGTTCGCACTGTTGGCGGTTCAACACGTATGAATGCCACCTCCAAGTTGTCTATTACTTTATTAACTTCCAGTTAGCTTATACCCAGTTTCCCTCGGTTGTAAGATTGGAAAAGGGATCAAAATAAAAAGGAAAATGGAGAGATCGGCCTTCCCCTTTGGCCGCCATTTTTCTTTTAGGCTTTTATGCGGACGTCGGCGAAAACAAGATCATTTTCGCGGGAAATAAAGAAGTCCCTCAGATATCACAGTTCTAAAAATAAAAAGATACGGGAAAGGGTTGACTCAAGGGTTCAACTGAGATGGAGGCTCCGGGTAATGGGCTCCTGATCAGGAGAACCAGTTCTTTAATCACTATATCGAAGTACGCACAAGAGTCTGCGTTGTCAAGCTAGAAGGGTGCCATTAGCAGAAAAACAGATAGGCTCAACTTTACTTAAGTAGACTGCGAGCAGTCTCTCTTTTGCTCGAAAATCCGTAGGGAAACACGGAACTCGAAACAACATCTGCGTGCCAGCGTAATATGCGAAGCCGCGAGCAGTACGTAGCGCGGGCGTCGGAAGACGAGCGAAAAGAGCGATGCCGACGCCCACGCTACTCGCGGCTCGCGGCTTCTCCACTCGCCGCTCGTATGTCACGCATGCTGTCACGCTCATTTTCCCTACGGATTTTCGAGCAAAAGAGAGACTGCTCGCAGTCTATACTTAGGCGATCTACCTATTGAAAAGAATTTAGATTGCAAAACATTAAGAGTAACTTCTGTAAATATTTTGGACTTCAAAATTTTGGAAGGTTTCATTCTCTTGGGGAACGATCTACCGGAAGCGCTACAGTTCCTAGCTCGCCCCAGTCTCTCTAAATTAGTCGGTGAAACCGAGTAATGACTGGGTACTCCACTTTCGATTCAACATGGCGAGACTTACAAAATGTGCAAATTTCGGAAGAATGCTCATTTAAAAAACCCTTAAAACATGGGAAATGTAACAGCTGGAGGCGTTAACGATGGAGATGATGATGAAAACGAATTTACGAGGTATTCACCGTAAATTGTAATGGATATTTGGTCAATTTATGCGCCTAGTCTGTCTAGGTCGAATGACCCTGCTCAATACGACAACACCGATCGGGCCATTTGTTAGCCTTCTGCAGGATTCAGTTCATTGAAGTGCTCATTGCCAGTGTCTTAAAGCTTAAGTGCACCGTTTTACACAAACATATTGTGCTTCAGTTGTTTATAAGCACGCACAATTACTCTTGTAGCAGCCAAATAATTAGGAATAATAAGTAGTACATGTACTTAGAGGACGGAAGCTGTTCACATATTAATTTAATTTGCGATTCTTCCCAGATTGTTTTGCACCTTACAGTGATTCTTCACTTCGGTTTGCTTTCTATTAGAAGCTTTGATGGTTATCACACGTTGATTGGAGTTAATTATCATATACAGCCATTCCATTATGATGGTTTGAACATGTTAATTAAGCTTATAAAGCTTTCTTTAGGGAAGAATTAGGGGACGGATGGATAGAAAATGAAATGATCAAAAGGTTGCCCAAGTCATATTTGTATTAAATATAATTAAATTATCATTGTTATTATAAGGAATCCTGTGCTAAATCGACCAAGCCTGAAAAGTGTTTACCAAAAGTACTTTAGTCTTTTGACTAACTGTAGCACACAAAATGATACCAATCATTAGTATTATTTTGTGCTCAGACAAAAGAGAAGCTTCCTGCAAAGGAATAACCTTTGAGCTATAAAGACTACTAGTTTATAAGCCAGCCCTGTACTTTTAAAGGTACGTCCCTCAGCTTCTCAGTTGATGACCTGTGCTATAAAGTATACTGCTATACGACACAAGGAAACACCATGTGTAACTGTTAAAATGTATTTCACTTTCTTTTATATTGACTTAATCAATATTTACTCCATTGTCATATAGAAGATTAATTTTGTTGCTTTCTTTGATTTGAAAATTCAACAACAGGTAGCAAAAAACAACAAAAATTTGTGAAACTAGCCCAACCAAAATAAATTATTATTCACAGCTATCCAAAGGGCGGTACTGGTCACTAGCAGGAAAGAAAAATGTTGGTTTAAGCTAATGAACAAGGCTGTCCCTCATAGTCTTTTTAGAAACTGTTGACATACTGAAAGTAAATTAACAGTCATATATGCTGGAAAGCTGACAGAGGTTTTGGGTATTAGCTTTTCATTAGAGAAAGGAAGAGCTTTTTATGGTCTGCCTCTTAGTAACGGCATCCTGTCACAGTTGATGAGACATGTATGCAGGGTGTCCACATTCTTTAGTCTGTTATTTCATTACTGGATAGTTATGATAATTTTATGTGACACAGGCACGGACCAAGAGGGGTGGGGTGGGGAGGGGGAGAGGGCTGGTACACTGTACATGTACCTTGGGGATGCATTATGAAAGGGCTTGACTATAGAATGGGAACCTACAGTATTTGAGAACTTTTACAACAGAAATACTGGCAATACCACAAAGGAGAAATTACTGTGAGGTACCTATTCAGAGTATTAAATTCACCTTTATCTCTGTTATAATTTATTCATAATTTTTTTTTTCTGCTTTTTTCCATCCTGTCTAAATATTCCAAGGCTATGAAATGTAGAGTATTTTAACATGTTGGTACTAAATTGATGTCCGATTTTTCTTTTTTATTTCCTTTAGGATGGAACAGAGACTAGTTCACCTTCAGGTAATTGTGTTTACTCCTAATAATGAATAGCAAATTTTCCAAAAAAGTATTTTTTTTAATCAAAATAGAAATACATGTAATTGTTATCTTATTTTGTGAGTGTTTGCATGTATTATTTAACAGGATCGATAGTGCACTATTATCATAGTACATGTAAGTACATTGTGGTACCTTAACCTACTTCAGAATGTTTATTGTTTCAATCTGATTATTTCAGGTGATATTACTGAGGGAGCTTTAGACCTTGCTGTGCTATTTGATCATGGCTTATTACGAGATGCCGCATCAAAGATCAAGTAAGAGTTTGTTGGACTTTTGTACACCAGTAGTTAACCTCAACACATTAGGATGCTTGATATACATGTACCTGACATTTCCACACATGGCCATATCTTTGAAAGTCTAGCTTGTTTGCCATAAAACTGCTTTGTAACCGTATTGGAAGTGCTCAAAGAAGTACATGTAGCCTGCGCAGTGGGCATAATTTCAACAGGGGAGGAGAATGCAAAGCAAGGAGGGGGAATGGGACCCTCTTCCACTATTCTCGTCCCCAGAGCCTACGATACTTCTGGCCTGTGATTGGGATTGAGAGCTCTGGTTTGGTCCAACACCGGAAGTCCGTGATTCACGGACTTCCCGTCAAATCCAGCAAATCTGATTGGTTGACAATGCGAAACGAATGCTCTGCGCATGCTCAGAAAATCGGGTCCAGCCAGAGCTCTCAGTCCCAACCACAGGCCAGTTCTAAGGATCGTAGGCTCTGGGGATGAGAATGCTCTTTCACATGTTTTTTGCCTCCCTACCTCTTCCTGTTTATGCCTGCGATGCAGGCTATCAAAGAGGATAGGTAAAGAGTTTGCGATAAAAGATTTATCATGATTGCGTTTTCTCTGTAGAGAGGAGCCAAATGAGTCATTCATGCAGCAACACTCAAGTAGCGTTGTACGGTGGCTGGAAGAAAGAAGAGCTAGAAATGAGGTTTGGACGATGTCATTTTATAAAAACTTAATTGGCCAGGGGATCACTTAATATAAAACTCAGGGACTGAAAGGGTAGCACACTGTAATGGTTCCAATCATTGGCATGTACATGTATATTGTAGGAATACTTTTACTTTTACTTTTTACTTTATTTTTGACCATAATTTAAAGAATTAAATTTAAATATCTACAAACCCGCATTTTCTTTAAGGTTACTCCAAACCTTCACAGGGGTACTTTTGCAGATTATTTTTTGGACCAAGTTAAAGTTAATGGTAACATTTTCCAGAGGAAATAGTGAAAAAGAAAATATTTATTAATTAAAATGCAGGCAAGTTATTGAGAAAAAGAGTAGTTAAATTTAAGTTAGTATTTATCACCGGCTTCATCCAGAAGATTTGAACATACAACTCAGTTATTCTCCAGATTGAAGGCATCATTGAATCTGATCTAGTGTAAAAAAAATTGTTGTCGGAAATGCTTCAGACCTGCTTTTCTAACAAGAACATTACTAGGCTTTTTTAGACTTGCTGGCTGCAGCTATTTATTTTGCTAAACACAATTCCTAAGGGTGACAAAGCTTGGTCATGAAATCTACCTATGTGTAGTATTTTGATGTGCAGTTGGAGCTGCAGAAGTGAGTCATTTTAAGTAACTATAAAATTATTTTTTGATTTTTTTTTTTCATATTGTAGGAGTATGTTAGCCTATCACAGTTCACAGACATGCTGACTGGTAGAGGAGCCAGTAAGGAAGAATGTTTAGAGGTTTGTTGTTGAGCAATCTCCTACTCACAGGCTCAGGTCAGAATTCAAACGATAAGAGTATCGATTGAATAAATCTATTGTTCTCCTTAAAAACTGCTTTTATTATAGTATACATCTGTGAAATCATATACATGTACAGTGTACACCTGGATTACGGATTGACTAGGAAATGGCATACTTGCAGCCCACAACAAATATTTCACAAGTTTTCCATTTGAGTGCAATTTTGGTAGATAAGTTCCTTGTACATGTGTAATCAGGTTGGAGGTCACTACACAACTGTTGTTTAATTTGTTCAGTTACAATGTAGTCCAGTACCCATATTTGTACTTTACTGATACATTTGACAGTCTGAAGATGTACATGCAAGTAACGTTGCTTCTGAAAACATTTTGTTGTACAGTACGTGTACTGTTCATATATGTCAGGTATTTAATTAAATACAAATTAAAACATAATATTTATGATCTAATGATTTCTAACTTTAGTTACATGTAGTGAACTGTACATAATGTTTAATGTTTATACAGTACAAATTAAACTTATTTTTGTCATTTTATCCCTTTTTACCCTTTATCCAGTTGTTTAGTCAATTTGATGCTGATGGAGAAGGATTTGCTGATGTAGAAACTTTTCTGGAAGTATGCAATATTTTTTTAGTAACCTATTAATTTCTAAAAACAAAATTCTGATGAGTGTACATGTATTAAGTAAGAAGTTTCCAACTATGCTGTACTTTCAACTGAACTTGACATGAATAGGCTTGTATCAGTGTTTGAATGCAAATTTATGCACTGTCAGTGGTGCCTTAAGTTTGTTCTCTGGGCCTTGTAGCATTTTTGCTGCCAGATGTTGCTTCTGCAATCAACATTAATTTTTGTCATAATTATCTGTCTTTAGATTATACATAATATGTATATTCCAAAGTGTAGATCTACGCTTTGCTAGAGAGAATATTGGACAATGTGGTCTTGCAGTACTTACATGACTGTGCAATGAAATTCACCATAAAATTTAGTCTTGTTATATTTGGCTGATCAAATAGGGGAACCTTTCATTGACTGATCATCATGTAGGTTTTTGATTGAGAAGTGAATTTTGTAATAAGAAATAAACTTTTCTCTGACTAGATGATCAAACCAGGTAGGCAAACTCATCAACACAACCAAACGCTGGCTGACCTTTATTGGAATCCCTGCATCAATGTTTCTTTTTTCTTTTAGACCCTCCAAACCTTTGGTGGTGGAATCAGTGCCAAAGGAGATTTACGAACTTCAATAAAGACCTTACAAAACTGCTGTCTTACACCAGGTACAAAAAAGAAAATAACAAAGGACCAGTCGAGAGAGCTACAGTTGTACTTAACATATATACATCTACATCAAATATATACATGTATATCTGTTAGTAAATGTTTAAAAGCAATTGTTTTGATATCCAGGAGCATGCATACATGTACATGTACGTGAGAACATTGTGGAAAAATCATGCCATTTATATTGGGGTGCTATTTTTTTTTTGGTACTTTCAGTGTGAATTTCATAGCTTTGCATTTTATTTATTAATGCAGAAAATAACTTTTCATTGGTAGGATTTGTGGACTGTTTTGCTGAGAACAAGGAAACAGTTGTGAATCATGGTCGTAAATTGCTTAAGGTGGGTGTAGGCAACTAATCTATTTAGCTTTCATTGTTGCTGGATATGGTATCTGTTGTCATATATAAGACAGAAGTGTGACTGTTCATTTGCCAGCGTTTAGACTTCATTACTTTCCTTGCTTAATTTTCTGTTGGGTACGAATACGAAATGTGCCGCCTGATATTCCAACTTACAGTATCCTGTGCTTGATTTCCATTAACAAAATTTGCTCTTACTATCAAAGGAGAAGAGAACCGGAAATCTGCAACACATCTGGTGACATCATGAAAATTTCAGGCTGAATTTATACTGTGCACTCGAATCGTTCCTATTGATAGTTCTGGGCTTTTAAAAATTGTCTCTTTTCCGTTCATTTTAAAGGGGGTCAGAATGGGGGCTCAGTAAGGGGTTGGTTGACCAGGGGTAAGGGGTCAGTGTTTTATTTTGAAATCCTGTTTAAAGTATTGTACTGAATGATGTAACACTTTGTAGTTCTTGCTGAGAAACAGAGCCAGTAGCACATCTCTTCCTCTGCCTGCACTGGAAGGATTTTGTAACACTTCTGAAATGAGACTGAAAGTTTTACAGGCTTTCATGGATGCACTGAAAGAGAAAGGTAAATGGTAACTGCAATAGGTAATGGTGTCGAAGAACTGAGTGGATGTTTCACAGAGCCCATTGTACATGCATGTACAGTCTTGTAGGTGGGGAGTGTGGAGGCAATGAAAGAAGTGACCCTTTCAAAAAAAAAAAAAGAGAGACTTAAGTTACTTGTCTCAAGTTACCACAAGTACAGGCTGTGTGTGTGAAAAGGCTGTGATGTGCAAAGTGCATTCTAAGCTTGCATGTCAAAAAACTGAATAATTTGAGCAGTCTGTTCCATCTGAAGAGGTAAATAAACATCCTTATGGCTTCTTTTTGTGTGGTTTAATA
This sequence comes from Platygyra sinensis, assembly GCA_019787425.1. Taxonomy (NCBI): domain Eukaryota; kingdom Metazoa; phylum Cnidaria; class Anthozoa; order Scleractinia; family Merulinidae; genus Platygyra; species Platygyra sinensis. Next base: position 5,601 of record JAHPZR010020893.1, on the reverse strand, counting down.
GCAGAAGTACAGAAACAGGTCCCATCTGTGGAAGAAGGTGAAGTGCTCAAGCCCTTGATGAAATGTTACACAGCACTTGAAGTGTCGAGCAGCAAGAGTGACATTTCCAAGTATGACAACTTTCATTTTGATCTGACTGAGAGCTTGTGTTTCTAAGCTTGTAAAGTAGGCTATTACAAAAAGTAGGTGACATTTAAAAAGAAGTGATTGTGTCCATTTAGTATATTCAATAGTACTGCCATACAGGAAGATTCTGTGAGAGGTGCGTAATGTAATGTCAATTTAGCCAAGCCTAAAAGTGGAGCTCCTGTCAATTTTTTGCTTTTGTCTGTGGTCAATATTAAGACATGAGTTCTGTTTGGCTAATTCTGGGGCACTTAAATCTTCTGTGTAATGCCCACTGGGCCACTACAGGCCTGCCAAAAGGAAGCAAAAAGCCATATAATAATAATAAAAAAAACTGATGCATCTTTTGAGAACACTTAGTCTTTAAAGGGAAAATCCCAGACCTCGGCCTTGTCTTACTGACCTAATGCTAGTGCACACTCAATGGGCAAGGTCTCGGTTCAATGAGATTTTCCTACCAACAGCTCATTTATGATTAATGAGTAATAGTGATTGATAACATGTAGTTGGTTAATAAATACCTGTTTTAATGTTTCAGGTTGACAAATGGAGACACAAGTTCTTACTGGCAGTCTGATGGGCCTGCCAGGTCTCACTGGATAAGGTACACCTGTACATGTATTGTTGTTAAGTACTACTAACAGACGAGTACTTTATTACAGTGTACATGTACATACAGTATTGTGCAAAGAATTGCAAGCAAATCTGGATGAAATTCATGATTATGATTACTTTGGTGGAACAAAACTGTGCATTAATAAACTTTGTGAGGCAGTGATTTGCGTTGGGCACCGGCTTATTTTAAAATTCCTGTGTTTGAGACTAATGTTTTATACTTTACTTTCAGATTAAGAATGCGGCCAAATGTTGTGTTAAAACAGCTGTCAATCAATGTGGGTTCGTCTGATCAGAGTTACATGCCACAGCATGTTGTTGTTACAGCGGGACGGGATGAGCAGAATCTCAGGGAAATCAGTGACTGCAGGATCCCTAGGTATTAAATGCATCTCTTGTGAACCTTACCTAAAAGTAAGAATTCTCATTGCTTAAATTATATGATATACATGCACACTTATTTTTGTGGAAGAAAAAAGAATGCCTATAAGGTACGAAGGTCCTGTTTTCAGTGTGACTTGAGATTTTTTTACCATTAAAAGAGGTACCTGTACCAATTCTAAAACAAATCTCATTTTGCAATTTGTGGCTGAAAACCCTGCCGTAAGAGGTACCAAAACCACTTTTTAAACTCCTAAAAGGTACAACAAGCACTCCCTAGATCATTTTTGTTTGAAGTCTCCCCCAGTGAGATTTTGATGGTTCATCAAGAAGATATCCCTTTTAAGTCAATGTGCAGTTCCAGAAAATATCCATACTCCCCCCACAGAAGGGATTGGAATTTCTTGGGGGGGGGGGGGGGGGGGGTTCTGTAAGGCCAAAAAATTTAAAGAAATATATGAAGCTTATTAATTGAAATTTCCAGAGGGGTAGGGGTGGGGTGGGGGTCTTAGAAAAAATCCCTTCTGTGGGGGAGGTATGGATATTTTCTGGAATTACACAAATGAATGTGCTTTTTTATTCCCATTACTTGACTGCTGTGATGGATGTTATTATTAATATTGAATGCCAAATTGGATGCTCACCCAGGGTTCTTGTTAAGAGGCGGTAACCGGTAATTTTTACCGACTGTTCAAGTAAATGTTACCAGCTGTTTCACTGAAATATTTACCGAAATTATCCAATGAATGTTCGTCTGTTCAAAGGTGAAATCCCATTTCGTTTATGGGAAAAAATTGCTTTGAATTCCCTTCGAACCAGTACTGTGAAGATATTTAGCAGATGTTACCGCTTTGAAAATACATCATTTGTTGAAGCAATCCAACTAGTTTTTCCACCCCTCGAAACGACGTCCGCCATGTTTCCTTTCCATTCCTCTCGCGGCCAGGGGAAACCCCCCATAATCCATTGAGAAATGCTTACAAAATGGCGTCCACATGTGGAAAATGACAGAAAGGTCTGTTAAAATTTGGTTTTCAACCAAAGTGTCAGAAAAGCGGTGGTGAGTAAAAACTGTATAACCTACTTTATTTTGCTGAGTATTAAATTAATTTAACAGCTGCTGACGCGCAACAGTGATAGATATGAACGTCAAGTTAACACTTGAAAACGCTTGCCCGTGCATTGTCTTCTGAATCCTGAGTTTTGAGCACTTGTATTTTCCCTGTTGCAGTCAAAGCTTAGTAGTATTTCAAAGTAGTTTTTAGTATTAAGTTTGTTGAAGAAAAGTAACATAATCTTGAGAGAAAAAAGGGATAAACGTTGCATAGTTAAGTGCCACAGTCAATAAATAAAAATGATCACTTTGACTACAACAACAATTTGTTGGTTCATGAAAAAGGGTGCCACGAGTCATGTCAAAAGACACTTTGAATCACGGAAAACCCAGTACCTCTGGGGGGCTTCGTCCCCTGGACCCCGGTGGGGGCTTACGCGGTCCCCACACCCCTGGGGTGAAGAGCAGGTAACAAAGTTACCTGCTATTTCTGTCTTTTTACCTTCTATGAAAAAATTTAGTAAGAACCCTGTTGAGGTTAAGAAGAATTCGACAAAACATTAATTTATTTTATACTTCAGGCTGTTGAAATGTTAATTTAAAAGTCCCTTGCAGTCCTTATAATGGAGTTATAAATTACAATGTTTTGACTAATGTTTGATACAGTGCTTGATAACAGAAGCAAACTATATGACTTTGTATATTCAATCCCTCCAGCCAATTCAATGGGGACTTTGTTTTGGTGGAGAATGTAAAAATTCCTTATCCAGGTATGTAACAAGTACACTGTTAAAAATTAATGACACATTTGGTGAATGTGGGGTAAATTATGGTGTTCTGTGAGAATAGCTCTGACTAATATAAATGAGTGCTCAATTTTCTGCAAGATCAAAACTATTTCACATATTTGAATTGTCAAGAATCTCAAAATGTATGGAGTTATTAATTAAAAGTAACCCCAACAATTTTTGAGTTAGAGTGTTTTTCTGAATCACAAAAATGCTGACCTGTAGGAGATAGGAAGACTGTCCAATAAAGAACCTAGATACATCAGCTCTTGTCCACATTGTTATTTAAAGTTACTGTGGTTTCTTTTTTATTTCAGTTATACAAATTAATATCAGGAGATGCCATAGTGATGGCTGTGATACAAGAATACGAGGAATCAAAGCTGTGGGCTACAGGTAAACAACTAAAAATAAAAAGCTTTTCTTTGTTTGATTGTAAAAAAAAAAACAGATTAGTTAAGAATATCTGCCTGTATGGTACCACACGTAAATGTTGTGCTATTCCTAAATGACAGTCCTCATTTTTTCTTTTCTTTAATCTTTTGTAAAAGCATTGAGACTTTGGTATAATGCGTTTTAAGAACTGCTATTAATATTATTATAATTATTTATTACTCTGGGCTCCAGTACATTGTTTGATAGTCAGATGATCAATCCTATCCACCAGTGGATACAGTAAGTGTCAAAAATACCATACTCGCTAGATTACTGGATATTGATTTATGTGGCAGATAGTGCTTTATCCCCCTTTAATTTCACACAGTCTGGGCCCGGTGTACAGTGTTTATTTGCCAACGTTTGGTACCTTCTGGTCTTGTTTTGCGTAACAAAAGTAACAAAGTGTATGGATTTTTGTTTCAGAGTTTTGAAAAGTAAAGGCATGAGCGTGGGTGATGCAGCAGCTGTATGGTTTCTGTCTGTTCTGGGATCAACTGCTTCAGCTGCTATGCCTATAGCACCACACCTTAGAGATCTGATCTTGTCTCATACAAGGTAACTACACATTGTAGGGCTAAAATAAGCTGTACTAACAAATTAAATTTGTAGACCTCTCCAGAAATATCAATACCTCCGTCATAAAAGGGACCCCCCCCCCCCCCCTGTTCCTCTGGAAATTCCAGATGATAAACTTTCATTATGTTTCTTATATTTTGATCTTACCTGTAGAGCCCCCCCCCCCCCCCCCAAAAAAAAAAAAAAAAAGAGAAAAAAAAGAACAGGAAATTGCAATTCCTGCTGTGCTGTGTGGGCAGGATGGATATTTTGTAGAACTGCACAGTAGAGTTTTTAATGATTGCCAGTTGAAAATCTATCTGCATAAAAAGAAAAATATATATATAAAATTTTGCTTCTTTAAGAGGCTTATGGTGTTCTTTAATACTGCTTGTGGTGCATCAAAGCAAGGTCAGGAATCATAATTTTAACATAATTATTACAAGTAGCCATGCTTGATTTAAGAAAGGTTATCAAGGAAAGGCATTATCTCTGAGCCAGCAATTTTCTGGGAAATTTTTGCTGACTTTATTTTTAGTTTGTTTACATGCCTTGAAGCATGCGCCAGATCAAACAACAACACATTTCACTAACTGCAAATTTGTCAAGATTGTATTTTATTTTGGCAGATCAAATGACACTATAAGTAAACTAGAGTCTTTTTGTTTCATTAAAAGGTCAGCCTTAAGCCACATGAGGCCAATGTCATTATCCTTGACATCACCAGACAGACCAGCATCCCTGTCTCACAATGTTCTTGAGGAAATTGAAAATTTTCTTCATTCTGTTGTAAGGTGAGATTTATACACTGTATGTTGTACTTTAAGTTGTACAATGTAAATCCTTGTCTTGCTACAAGTACCCTGATTATCAGCTACAGGTGTACCGCTCTGCTGTATTGTTGTTTACTTGTACTACTTTGTGGAATATTATAAAATTAATAATAGAATGTCTTTTTGTGAACTAGTTACATTTTATGAATGACCTGCGATCAGGTGTCCTTTCTGTTTTTTTTTTTTTTCCGCGGTGGGAAGGAACGCCTGATACAATTACTTGACTATTTGTCTGCTGCCTCCTAATTAAAATAAAAGTGAAATATCTGTCAGCGAGATTGTTGGCGATGCCATTAGATAAGAATGAACCAATCAGAATCACCAGAAGTCGAGGTTTGGTGGTAATTACAACGGACTTAACACTGACAACAGCAGTGGTTTTTGATGTGGCATTGGCGGTATGGCACATGTGAAACAACAATTTTGCAATTAACTGATATTTGGTGCTCTTGCCGAATCCCATCGGTAGCACAACCAAAACATCTCTATATGGAATACGTTTCTACTAGTGCATTATATTTGTTCATCCTTAAGAGTTTTGTGAACAAAACTCTAAAGAGAAGCATTTAAAGCTGGCAAAAACTTGCTCTCTTCGCTCACCTCGTCAGACACAGTGATGGAATTCATCAGCTCACGGGGTTTCTTTGACCGAACGTCACACTGCCATACAGGTAACCATTCATTGCTTAGTTCTAAGTACCTTTTGTTTCTTGACCAGTCATAGAAAAGTCCAGATTCTGGACTAGCAAGAGACGAATAGTCGACTAATTGTATCAGGCATTCCTTCCCGCCGCGAAAAAAATAAGGGATG
>JAHPZR010020891.1:10000-46444 GCA_019787425.1 Platygyra sinensis | reverse complement strand
AAATTCTCTTAACCCTTTAGTGCCCAAGGGGTCTCCCTTTGACGAGTAAAATCTATAAGTCACTATTGGGCATTAAAGGGTTAATATTCTACATGTAGATGGTTTGTAACAAAAACAAGTGAATAAATTCCAAGTGGAAAGTCCTTAAATTTCCAGGATTTTTCTCATTAAGTATCAAATCCAGTTCCGGATAATGTGGCTGTTTACACCAGTGCGAATGACTGGCCGTTTGATGATCACCATGCCTTTTTTATCAATTTCTTTTGTAGACCCATTTAAAAAAATTATTTTGGTAGCTGCATATCAGTAATTTATTTCTAATATTTTATTTAGATAAACAGACATTAAAACCAGTTATCCAGTGAGCAAGGCCAATAGTTTAGAACTTGTGTGTTTTGTATTTTTGACATGGGTACTATATAAATTATCTAACTGCGACGAAAGTCTCAGAAAGAAAGAAAAAATAAGATTGAAGGTTTTTTTTTGTAAACACTTTTAAGCCTAAAATATCTTTGTCAGTCATCCTCAAAAGTGCCATCATCATCATCATCATCATCATCATCATCATCATCATCATCATCATCATCATCATCATCATCATCATCACTCTCATTATCATTATTTTGTTTATTTATTAAATTGTTGTTTGTTTTTAATAGGTGGATTCTTGTTTGCCTGGGGTGACAATAAGAATGGTCAACTTGGAGTCGGCAACTCAAATCCAGTACACTACCTTCCAGAACATGTGTCGTCATTGTTTGGAGTGCCGTTTGCTTTGTTATGTGCTGGTGGATATCACAGCTTTGCCTTGTCCCTCTCTGGAGCATTGTTTAGCTGGGGAAGGAACAAGTAAGTTACCAAATAATATAAGCATCTGATAAGCGGCAGTGAAACCTTGGTTACCTCATAAAATAATATGCTCACCTCGCTAACATGACTGCTTTGCTTCAGACTCCTGGCGAAATACTCATGTACAGCCAGCCCATACATATATCATCCTTTAAGATAATTTTTAATACTTTGTTAATATGGCCAATAGGCTAGTTTCGAATTGTGCAGAAACAAAAGAAGGCTCAGGGGAATAATTAGCATTTTGTATTGTTCAAAACAAAGGAAAATGCAAATTATTCCCCTGAACCTCGACTCTGTTCTTTTGTTGCTGCACAATTCGAAACTAGCCTATTGAACTAGTCAGAAACCAGTTTTGTTCATCTTTCAATGGTTAATTCATATACTGATTAAATCTTCATTATGTATGTGAATTGAATATAACTTGTTTAGAAGTACAAAATTTTTCTGTATGAAGACAATTAATTCAATTAAAATAGACTAATCATGAAATTTGACCCTACCTTGTCAATAATGTCACACCACTAATACAGCCAAATTTTTGAGTAGAAATTTTGTAAAAGATTTTCTTGAATTTCAAACTAGTTCAGTTTTGGTCAAACCAAAGGCCCCCCTCCTGTCATGGGGGAATATCGTGGAGTAAAAACAAGCATTTGTTAACTATTTTCTGTTGCAGCTTTGGTCAACTTGGAGTCAACGACAATAAAGGTTAGTTTGAATGACACTGGGAGTAATCAATATCTGATATTTAGCAATTATTGAATGGAGTTGAGTAGGATATGAAGAATTCTGCAGATCTGGGAGGTGTTATCCAATTTTGGCACCAAGGCCAAAGGACACTTTTTTCTGCCTGGGTTGATCATCCAGAGGAAAGTTTTTCTTCTTTATAAAGAAATTCAGTTCAAAAGGTTTTGCTTGGCTTTGAAAATCAGTTGTCCCTCTGCTAAAAACAGTTGCCATTGAGAAAGACCCTGCATTTTTGTAAAACAGGTACTTTTTTTCCTGCAGGTGCAAATAAACTTTTGCCATTATTGTTGGTAGAAATTATGTATATTTCACAGACAGCACTAGTGAAATTTTGCTCTTTAAGTTAATGTAGAGTTCACCTTGCGTTCTCTTCAGAACAGACTGTTTTTTTTTTAAATAAGTTATTATTAACGCCCAAGTCACAAAATGGAGGTTGGGTGCCCAGGGGCTGCAACCGCAATCACACCCCAACACCCCAAGGCGGAAGAACCCCAAGTGACCAGTACAACCCGCAACCCAGCCACGAGCCCCCGGCGCAAGCCCCCTATAACACCCGTCACACAGACGCCCAAAGGCCCTGTGGAGATAAACAACCCACAAAGAAAGAGAATAACAATACTGATAATAATAACAATAAAAATAATGACCACAGATCCCAGTAAAGATAGAAACCCAGGGAACGACTCCCTAAGACAGGGAAGGGCGGGAGGGGATAAGGAAAACGCCTGCAAAACTTCCCAGAACAACGCTACGCCTAAAAAAAACATGCCACGCTACAAAGACACAAAGCCGAGCACAACATTGCACAACATAAGCACATGCAAGCAGCGCATGCAAACCGTAATACGAAGTACGCCAACACGCTAACGACAACGTTATAACGCCACACAACGCTACAGGATGGGGATATGCAACTAAAAACGCCTAAAAAAACAGCTGAATAGCTCCAGGTCGTTAACTATGTTAAATGTAATTTAACTGTATTTAAAATTATTATCCTTCTCTCTGCTCTCTCCTTGTCTTTTTGCACCATCCTTTCTTATGTTTGGTGAATTTTCTTGTTTCTGTCAGACGCAGGGTAAGGAGTTAGTATGTGAGTGATCAAAGCTGAGAACTGAAATGTTTACTTAGTAATTTTTAATTGTTCCAGATCGTTTTATGCCTGTACTCATCAAGTCATTAAGATCGCAGCGAGTCAGACATATCTCTGCAGGAGAGTATCACTCTGCTGTCCTGACAGGGGTATGGATGGATTTTTATGTTTATTGCTCAATATTATTTTCAATAAATGTTGTGTTAGTTTTTAATTTGATCTAAAGAAACTAGCTACCGTTGGCCGTACAGTGAGCTAGTTTATTAAAGATATTCTCATCAGTTGAGCTGCACTGTCATGTTTTCAGATTGTGCAGTGCCAGAAAATAAAAAATGTATCCATACTCCCCCAAAGAATGGATTGAGTAGGGGAGTTCTGTAAGGCCAAAAAATTTAAAGACATGTGTGGAGCTTAATTGGAATTTCCAGAGGGGTGGTGGTCTCTTAAAAAAAGTCCCAACCATTGGAGAGATCTGGATATTTTGTCGAACTATCTAATCGACTTATATACTGCTGTTCAAAATGTCAAATGAAATTAAATTTACACAGGTCTGTACATGCCAGTTATGCAATACTTTCATGGATTTTCCAAATATGAGTCACCTGTATTTTCTCGGTACACACAGAAGCCTTTGGGAAGTGTGTATACCAAGAAAATAGAAGTGACTCATATTTGGATATTCAGTGGTATAACAATTTTATACCATGGTATAAAAGAATACAGTGGTCAACAAAATCAATGGCTGTTTTCACACTAGAGGATGAGCAAATCGTCTGGACAGACAAATCGTCTGATGTGAAAACGGAACGAACAAATTTTTTGATGAACAAATTGTCTGATACTTGGTTGTCTGGAAAGATGATTTTTCCCACACAATTTGTTTGTCGAGACGAACAAGTTGACATTACATTACGACATAAATTCACATCAGACAGACAAATGCCAGATGATTTGTCTGTCTAGCAGACATGCAACATACAGTGGTAAGGTTTGGTGTAACACAGTCCAATATACAACAGCTTTCCTCCCTTACTTCCAGGATTGAATGCAAGTATTGTGTAATTAGTACTTCATATTTGGTAATTTGACATTTCATATTTCTACAAATTTGACAGAATTGTGTGTGTTTTAGTGACTTTTTACCCATGAGGTTACTTTGTGGTGCTTATCACAAGGAATTTGAATCTCATTGGCATTCATTCCTGGACATATCTGGCTTTCCCGTGTTCTGATTGGTTGTATTTTCCTGGCATGGTACATAAAATTATTTAATATGTTCACTTATAGTGACCTGTAAAACTGACTTGAGATGAAAGGCAAAATAATGAAATATCTCAGATGACTGCTGAATGTTCTAAAATCATATAACTGTAATAATTATTATAGGATGGTGGAGTGTTTACATTTGGCTGCGGCAGTTATGGACAGCTTGGACATAACTCAAATAATGATGAGTACAACCCACGAAAGGTATTACATGCATGTTGGATCAGTGATTAATAACGCTCAATTTACACTTCTAATAGTTTTTACAATCCTTTTGATAACAACGTGTGTGTTTTTGTTTACTTTTATTCAGGTATTTGAATTAATGGGAAAAGTTGTGACTCAAATTGCCTGTGGAAGGTACCATAGTTGGCACATTGCTTTTAATTAAATGTGGTGGCATAATGGTAGTTTCTTAAGCTGTAATAGTGTTGCCAAGAAACAGTGCATAGATCTAATCATGGAGCCGATAACCAGTAAAACCTTTTATGGCTGAGTTTGTTTGATGGACCCTTGATTTTACTGTGATCTTCCCTGTTCACCCAAACTCACCCTAGAAGTAACAAGTTTGTTATGCGTGTGAAGATCACGGTTATAGGTGAAAGAATGACTGCCCTGAATCTATTGAAAAGTGACTCTGGTTGAACAAGAATCCTGTACAGTACTAGCAATAATGGAGTAGTGTGGAAAATGTGAGAAAATCATTAAATGTGTGCGAGTACGCTTGATTGGGGATACGCGGTGGCCTCATTGGTTAGTGCGCTCGACTCGGGAGCAAGCGGTCCGGGTTCGAGCCCTGGCCAGGGGCCATTGTGTTGTGTTCTTGCGCAAGACACTTAACTCTCACGGTGCCTCTCTCGACCCAGGTGTATAAATGGGTACCGGCGAATTCAATGCTGGGGGTAACCCTGCAATGGACTAGCATCCCATCCAGGGGGGAGTAGAAATACTCCTAGCCACTTCATGCTACAGGAACCCGGATAAGCTCCGGCCTGGTGGGCCACGTTCACCTGTATGCAGCCTTTACCTACGCTTGATTGACTAATAGTAGAATGCTTTGAGAAGATGTTTTCAAGCAAGTTACAGCACCGATCAGAAGAAACCTAACAGGGAACACTTGAGAGAATGCATTTGCCATTACACATGTGTTCGATTCTGTACCCCTTCCGTTCACGTTTTCATACCTGTTCTGTATCGGTTCTGTACCCATTCACAAACATGTTCCCTGTTACAAATGTAGGTTTCTTCTGAGCAGCACTGTACAGGTGAATACATTATAAGCTATTTGTGGCAGGCTTACTTTCAGCAATAAGTCAAGATGCTCACGGCAGTTGAACCTTTGCTATCAAGGTTTTTATCACACCCCCCCCCCCCTTCCCCTCCCCCCTACCATATTGTGATACTTAGTCACGGTCTTAGTCACACCTCTCTCAGAGGACACTTTCTGATCCAATGCTTATTAAATAAAATTATGGGAGGGTCCAATGTGTTAAGATGTGTATTTAACAGTAAATCTTGATCCTAAGTGGATGTAAATAAATGTGTTCTATCCTCCATGATTGCAGGCTGCATACCTTGGCTTACGTAGCATCATCAGAAAAGCTATATGCCTTTGGTTCAGGAGAGAATGGCCAACTGGGTAATAACAAGGTCATTACTGTTAACAGCCCTGTTGTCGTCGAGAACAGTTGGATGTCTAATGACAAAGTGAGTCACAGCAGTGTCCAAAGAATTGCTACAGGTGGTGATCACTGTTATGCTGTCACAATGAAAAATGTGAGTAATAAAACACAACTTAAATTCTGTTGATGAAGTCAAGTGTTCATTTCCTCCTGTCTCTTAGTAAGATATGAATGGAATGTTTAAGTTACTAGGTAAAGAGTTCTATGTACATGTAACTGTGTCTGAGATTCATTATTACGTTGTTTAAGAAATAGCTAAAACATGTACCGTGTTTCTTTTGAGTTATAGAAATATGAGAGGAAGTTTGGGAGAAGAAGAAAGTTTTAGAAACACAATTTTTAACCAGTCAATGTGTGTACATGCACTTTGGGCTATTTTCTAAATAATGTACATGCACATAAGCTGAGAAGGTCTTTAGGCTGCAGCTAAATCTGCTATCTTTTAATTTTGTCATACTTACATGTGTTGGAAACAATTTTGTTATTAATCAGAATGATATGTCTTCCTGTGATCTGCGCGAGCAAGACTCTTCTAAGCACTTGTGGACATTGTCTGAGTCCAGCGTCAAGGAATTGGTTCGGCAGTTGTCACTACCCAATCCACCAACAGAGATTTTTCAGTGAGTTATATATTAAGTACTAAATGCAATATATCAAAGACAGAAGACTGTGATTGACCAAATTTCAAAACACCAAGAAGAGAGATGAAGATATTTATTTAATTTAATTATTACGATTTCTGCGAGAATACATTAGTGAGCAAAATGGTGATGCGTGAAAATGCCAGGGAAAGTCTATAAAAGGGTCTGAGGCTACCCCATACAAGATAGATCACAACAGTAATATATATAATCACACTACATTAGGGAAGTATATAATACTAATCCAATAAAAAACTTAAATAAGTACTATAAAAATACGATAATAAATAGGATTACCATTGCAAATAAAATCAGATGATAAGTGACAAATCACAGACTTCTGATCAGGATATCCCTAACACTCCTCCTAAAAATTTCAACACCAGGTGCCCGACAAATTGAGTGTGGCAGAGAATTCCACATGTCTACAATCCTGTTAAAATAGCTATATTTAAAACTGTTCGTTCTTGCATAGTTTTTCTTAAGGGTACAGTCATCCTTTCTTCATAGCATATTATGATCAGATTCTTTAAAAAACTGGACATAATAGGATAAGTCGATGTCTGCCTGGTGCCTGTCTGGTGCCTAATGGAGTATAAATTAACAAACTTCACAGTGTTTGGAACAGTGGTCCAACACAGTCTTGACTGTTTGATATTTCTTCCCAGTTGCAAATAAAACTGAGAAAATGGAGAAATGGCATCGTAAAAATCTATGCTAATTAAGGTCGCATATCCCAACATTGTCATGTTCATGATTTTCTTTGGTTAAATTTAATGATTTATTAATAGTGAAACCTTGGAGCCACGACTGGCTCAAAGCTGCCGTACTTTATCCCAGTTTCTGTAGCATGAGGCGGCCAGAATTATTTCTACTTCCCCTTGACATGATGCTATAGTCCATCTCAGGTCATTCCCCTTCAATTTGTTAAGTTTCCCCAACAATTTGCCAGTACCCATTTATACACCTGGGTGGAGAGAGGCACTGTGAGAGTTAAGTGTCTTGCCCAAGCACACAACACAATGTCCCTGGCCAGGGCTCGAACTTAGACCACTCACTCCAGAGTCGAGCGCACTAAACATGTGGCCACCATGCCTCTCACAGAGAGTGAGAGGAAATTGGATAAAATTTGTATTGTTTATTGGTTATTTCTCGCAAGAAGTAATAAGTGACTGATCTAGTATTTCATTTCTATTTTCAATACCATGGATAACATGGAGGCATCACACACCTCCAGTCCTGAGGTTAGGTTAGCATGACTGGCTGAGAATTCAAAATGGTAGAACAAACAGCAGAAATAATGACAGAACCTAACCCTTAAAACAGTGGAGGTGTATGAAACAGGTTTTGGAGAGGTGCATGGCTTCTGATGACATGATTGTACATTGAAAGAGATGTGAAAAGAAAAAACAAAATTAACTTAAGCAGCCTTAAAGAATATTTATTCAAATTTGGTTTGTTATTTTTATCTCTTTTTATACAGTAAATTAGAGACTGTCTTCTCATCTAAAGCTTGTCTGAATGGATCATTTTTGGACGGGTACAGAACTTCAGGTCTTCTTTTTAAATAAATAGATATTACATACAGTGTAGTGTACTTTTCTTACTCTATGTATTCAGAAGACTATGATGTGACACCCCATATGTTGTTACAGGACTGCAAGCCAATTTTCCAATTACTTTAGGCTACTACATGTATGCCTTCACATGTAAGACTACTGAGAGAATACTGTTTATCAAAGATGCACTCCATTTGTCTGAACCAAATGCTCGAGGGAAATAAATTATTAATAATTATTTTTAGTGTTATTGTGATCTTATGGGGGATCCTTATTATTAACTTCTTTGACTTTAAGTTGTCATATGATTATCATTTCTCTATTGAATCTTTCAGACGGAACCATGAACAAACAAGCTCTAAAATTCATGGTATTCATCTATCTTCGGCAAGAAGATCCTTCGGCTTGCTTAATCGTATACGGCAACAGGAAGTAATAAGCAAGGTTTGTTCTTGTCGTCATTGAAGAACTTTTCATTTCCATTCGTTCATTCTTTATTTGCCATATATATGTTGCAGTTAATTTTTGGTTTCAGTTAATTTTATAATTTAACCAGTTAGTTTTTTCTAACTAGGTGATTTTATTTTTAACTAGTTAGTTTTTTCTAACCAGGTGATTTTATTTTTAACTGGTTAGTTTCTTTCTAACTAGGTGATTTTATTTTGAACTGGTTCATATTTTTTAAACTGGGTTGAAATTTTTTTGTGTCAAAGGAGAAGGGTGAGTCTGGGACCAATAACTTATTAGACCAACAAATATGAGCACATTTGCAACGATTGCTTGTGTGGCATAGTGGAGATGAAGATGGACTTCAAAGTCAGAGGTTTGGAGTTCAAATCAAGGTGAGTGCAAAATAATAAAAAACTGGGGGGGGGGCTAGGTCTAGGGATAGGGTTAGGGGGTCAATAGGATTAGGGATAGGTTAGGGGGGTCAATGGGGTTAGCAATTGGGATAGGGTTAGGGGTGGTGGTGATCGTGTTATTCTTTTTGAGAAACACCCCCCCTCACTCCCAAAAAAGTGGAAAATCACCTAGTTAGATGAAAACTAACTAGTTAAAAATAAAATCACCTAGTTAGAAAAAAAACTAACTAGTAAAATTATAAAATTAACTGAAACCAAAAATTAACTGCAATATATACAACATTTTACAATGCAAGATGGAAATAATATGGAATTAAAGAAAAAAGTAAATGGCAATGGCCCTATGGGACTCCATGGTTGTGTAATAATTTTTGGAAGTAGACATTTTGGGGTTTAACTTCAGTCTGTTGTGTGCACTTTTGTCACCTACAGTGCAGCTCAGATAGACATGTAAGTGAACTAAAATATGTACATTAATTCCACGTATATAAGCCATTGCTAATATTTGGTTCTTTCTTATCTTTTCAGATGTTTGATGCTATTACAAGAGGTGTCATTCATTCTCTACTGCAGTCTCCTCCTGATATTGAAGCTCTCAGAGTGTACTTACTTCTTCCTGAATGCTCTGTTTATAAAAGGGAAGAACATTATGATGCCATTGTTATTCCATTTAGTGAAGCAATCTTGAGATTATCAGCCGAAGCTGGCAAAGTCTTAAGTGAGTCTTTGTACACAAAGTGATAGCATTTAAAATGCTGTTACCTTAAGTTTATGTGCTAGTGATAGTGTTAAATAAATACAAATTTATTTAAAAATTTATGCCAATCGTATGATCCTCGTCATTATCATTTCTGTATGCATCTTGACATGAGGAACATAGGGCAATATCAGTACCCTCCAACACACACAGTTCTTTGTTAATACTTAGGCCGTCATCCATGACTAGCCCACTTGTTGCAACTCCTTTAACACAGATCAGTTCCACTTGTTCCCTGGGTCATCTTACTTTCCTCCTTCACTTCCTTACATGTGTGCATGTATGATCTAGAGGTCCTTAACTTTCAATCAGATGTGGTTTAATCAGGAGTACTTTAAATTTATTTATTTTCTAAATCTCTAGTTGTCTGGTATGCAAAACTTTGTTACCTGATCCACCGACATGTGGACTAGCCTAATAGTGTCAGCAGATCAGTTTTATATCTGTAGTAATTTTCAAATGCAATTGAAATAAAGTGTGTAAAGTTTAAACTGTGTGGTTTCTCTTCCCATACAATGTCATACGAGGACATTTTCCTGTGTTTGAACTCTTATCGTTTTGATCATTTGATGCTATTTCTTCACACCTCCTTGTTGTGTCTGTTGATGTCCCTGATTCTAGTTTCATTTTATTTCTTTCAGGACGCTGGTGGTCAAAATTACCTTCAACATATTTTTTTCATACAATGAAGGTATGCCTTTCAACTGCCCTACTTTGTTATTGGAGCGCATTGAGTCTAGAACTCGTCAGCTTATTTCATGGTTGACATCTGAATTTATTGAATGGTGTTCCATATTTGCTGTTACACTGCACATAAGTCTGATCTCTGAGATGTATTATGAAGGCCATAATTTTAGCTACGACACCCTTTTGTCCTTTTCAAGAGAATTTTTTCAATTAAAAGTTAGAATGCTGCTTTTAATGTGTGTATTTTTGGACAATCAGTTTGTACTTTGTGGCTGTGGACAGCTGTAATAAATGCATGCGCAGGAATGAATGCTAACTGTTGGCAATTATTTTGTGTGTGGCTAGATGTTTCAAGATTGTATAAAGTATTTACTCCATTTTCCACCTCCAAAGTTTATTGACGACGAAGTAAGTATATTATGTAAATCTACCATTTAACACTATTGTGTTACCTTGTAAGTTCTTATTAGCGGAGGGAAAGGTCTGTTTGGCAAAATCCTGACCAAGGTTGGTAAGTGCTGCAGAGCAAATGGCAAATCAAGTGAGCTCAATTGATAAGCCATTTGTTAGATGGCTGAAGGTGAAAACCTCATTTCAAGTTTTTAGTCTGAGATTTGAAAAGTCAAGAGTTGTCTTCATGCTATTTCCAAATTAATCCACTGTAAAAATGTTGGCAATCTGAATTTGAAAGTAATTTTGATTATAGATTGAAGTAAATCTAAGTAAGATCTCTGTTCAGTCTCATTAAGATGCCTGTGAACTAACCTACATAGATTGAAATGTTTCCATTTTCATTGCTTCTTTTTCAGGCCATAAGACGGCAAGCAGCCCTTGCTTCATGTTTAGGTGTTTTAGAGCAGCTAAATGTGGTAAGTGAGCCACAATCCTCTCTCTGCTTAGGCTGAAGTAAAATTGGGCGTATTTTATATAATTATATAATTAATAATTAATAATTTATATAGCGCTAACTCCACTAATTGACCAAAGCGCTTTACAATTCATAATATTAAAATAATTAAAAAGATCCCACCAGTAATAAAATATGAATAAATTAAAAATAAAACCTATTTACAGTCTTATTTATAAAAATATCATCATAAATCCCATTCTAAATTATCAAAAAGTTAAGCATTATATGCTTTTCTAAAAAGATCAGTCTTCAAGTGTTTCTTGAATAAATTAATTGTATCTAGACTTCTAAGATCTAATGGCAGCTCATTCCAGAGTTTAGGCGCAGCAACGGAAAAGGCCCTGTCACCGTATGTTTTAAGTCTTGACTTCGGAACTGCCAGAAGTTTTTGATCAGTAGAGCGTAACGTACGTGAACATGTACGATAACTAAGTAATTCCGTGATATATAATGGTGCCAGACCATTTAGCGCCTTATAAACTAACAATAAAACTTTAAAAATAATCCGAAAGTGAACAGGTAACCAATGCAGTTGAATCAATACAGGGGTGATATGATCGAATTTCTTGGTTAAAGTAACGATACGAGCAGCCGTGTTTTGCACAGACTGCAAACTACTTATCATATGCTTAGGGAGGCCATACAATAAAGAGTTACAATAGTCTAGTTTTGAACTAACAAACGCATGAACAAGAATTTCCGTAGTTTCCTCTGTGAGGTACTTCCTAATTTTAGAAATGTTCCTTAAGTGGTAGTACGACGTTTTGCAGATCTTTTTTACATGTTCCACCATATCACAGCACTCATCAAATGTGACACCGAGATTCCTAGCTGAAGATTTGGGAAGTATTTGTTCATCACCAACTGACACGTATGGAATGGCAGGCTTTGGGCGGAATTTTGAACTTTATGTTTTTGAATTTTATGTTTTAATATTAACATATGTGTCATAACGTTTATAAATTAAAGGAAAACCACTTTTGCAATGATATACACTCTCTTCAAAAAAGCATTATTTGGTGACTTCACGTTCATTTGTTGATTTATTAAACATGGATAAAAAGTTTTTCTGATCAGTATTTTTCCTCCTCATATGTGTTCATTAGGTTAATACAGAGTCTGGTGACATTGTACCATTTAATCAATTTTACATTCCTGAGATTCAAGCGACCATTGACATCAGAGCTGATTACTTCAACTGGATTCAAAATCAGGTATAAGAAACTTTTATATTGTCAGAAAAATTATGAAGAAAGCTGTTTCAGACAGCGCAGATGAGAAAAGATGAACATACATATGCCAAACTGTGATCTTCTATCTGCTTAACCACAACTAGGCCATTTCTCTAAGTTGTCCTTTGGTCCCTATGCCAAAACTAGTCTCTGTGTGAATCTATTCATCTGAGAAGGTGTTTCACCTTTAGGTTCATATGAGCTTTTGCAAACAGAAACAAGGCAGAAGGCAAGAGATGGCTATCGAACATGGCAACCTGAAATTAAAGCCTTAAGACGTATTTTTTTCTTTTGCACTGCATGTCAGAGAATTAGTCATTCTTTTAGATAATGTAGACTTTAGTTAGAAGACCTTTCAAGAGTACTTGAGTGAGGCGTGGTGGCATCGTGGTTGGCACATTGGACATGGGTGTGGACCTTGGGTTCTTGTGTTGCATTCAAATTTCCTGTGGCATGTGATGGATGCGAATTATTTCTGTTTTTCTGATAAATTAATGTTATGAAAGCTACAAAAAATATATTGCACTATGACAGTTACAAATCATGGTTTTTAATCTTGAAGTAATGTTATCGTAGGTATGGATGAAAATTGTTGAGTAGCCAATACATAGAACTTCAACATGTAAAATTGTTTACCAGACACTTCAGTCTGCACTCATATGTACCATTATTACCCATTCAGGTTTTCCAGCCATTGTTGCAATTTGGCTTAGTGAGCAAATATCTGTCTGACCGTCTTTTGTCGCTCAATTTATCCCACACTCTAAAATGTGTAAAAGGCATGGTGGACTCATGGTTAGTGTGCTTGCTACCGGATCCAGGGATCTGGGTTCAAGCCCTGGCCTGGGACATTGTGTTGTGTTCTTGGGCAAGACACTTTACTCTCACAATGCCTCTCTCCACCCAGGTGTATAAATGGGTACCAGCGAACTTAATTCTGGGGGTAACCCTGCAATAGACTAGCATCCCATCCCGGGATGAGTAGAAATACTCCTAGTCACTTCATGCTACAGAAAGTGGGATGAGCTCCAACCTGGTGGCCACTTAGCTCGTATGCAGACTTTACCTTTACCTTACATTTGGCACAGCACAGACTCTGTAAATAAAAACACACCACTCCTCACCTCCTTCTCCTTTTGTTTAGATTCTGACAAACCGTCAAGATTTTCGGCGCCACCTTTATCAAGTGGTAGGCCTTTGATTATCAAAAGCTTGTTTGCTCAACACTGTGGTTTTGAATTTGGCAGAGTGGGTTGGGTGGGGGTTTCCCATTTACATCCCTTCACATCAAATCAATCTTGGTTAGAAGTCATTTTATCCCATTACATTTCCTTGTTGGATTGCTAAATCCTAGAAGGCCAGACATGTTCTGCAACATTTCACCCGATTCACACATTACTTGATAAGTAAGAAGTCCTGAAAATAAAACTGTTTTAATAGTCCGAAGTTTTAAGCCTTCCTGCTACATACAGTACAGCATAAAATTTCTAATTTGCTCCAACGCTCATAGTTTCCATCATGGAACGAATTGAATTCTAGTTGACTCACTGCATGAGATACCTAACAGCTTAGTAGAATTTGGGTTTTTTCCCGTCACTGTACAGTGTAAAACCATGAAGGTGCAGTAAAAGCTGTGATGTTGTTTTAGTCTAATACGTGTTTTGTTCTACATAAATTTTCTTCAGCTATGTTTCTGCAAAGTGTCAAAAATTTGGGTGGGAAATTTGTCCAAAATGAGATAAAAAGTGCCTAAAAATGACATCTGACATAAAACGTCAGACATTTTGTGCAAGCAATGTGTTCAATAGCTTATTTGGTAACTGGACCAAGTAGCTGAGAAGATGAAACTGCAGCATACAGGTTACTTTTAAGGCATTCTCTCAGACCTAAAGTCAAACTGGAAATGGATTGTTTTGTTTGGAACTGAATGACTGTCAGTTGTTCTTGTTAGTGACTCCACCAAACCTGATACTAAGTCCAAAAACAAAACAGTGAGAGGAGTAATACTGCTTTGTCATTGTCTCTTGTAGCAAACTTTTTCATTCTGTCGCTACCCATTTGTTTTTGACGCTGAAGCCAAAACAACACTGCTTCAAACAGATGCTGTTATGCAGATGCAGGTAAGTTAATAGTCAAAGGATAAGCCGGGACACTATTACTAAAGGCTGCCGCACACTGGCCGATTTTTTGTTGGCCGACAAAAAATCTTCACTTGTCGGCTAGTGTGCAGTGAATTCAGACAAGTCTGCAACAAAATCGGGGCTTGTCAGGCGATATCTGACAGTGCTAGATCTCAAAACGTCCTGTTGGGCCTTGTCGGCTAGTGTGCGGTAGATCAAGACAATTTGTCGGGCCGCGCGTGTACCTCAGCCCATGAGGAATTGTCATCAGACTCACGTGAACAAGCCTCTTTTCAAACATGGCTGAGATCGACTCGGCCCCAAGACTAAATGCGTTTAGTTGCGACAAAAAATCGGCTAGTGTGCAGTAAGCTCATGTCCCGACAAATTTTAGCACAATTTGACCCGGACAAAAAATCTGCAGTTCTACAACAAAAAATCGGCTAGTGTGCAGCAGCCTTAACAGCAATTTTGCTGCATTTTGATCAAGACAGTGCTAAATTTATGGCTGAGTACCTTGGCTTACAACTACAGAAAATGATTCTAGATCAGCAGGGTGAAGATACTGAGTGAATTGTTGAAGTTCGGGCGGGGGGAATCCTGATGAAAAGGGGGTTAAAAAATGGGTTTTGGTACCCCTTAGGGAGTTCAACCTTAAAAGGTCCACAGCAGAAAGCTTTCATGCTATCTTTTAGAGTATTGAGCTCAGTTTGTGTTGTTCTTAGATTTGGTTCTTCTTAGGGGTGAAAACAATTTCAAGCCACGCCCACAAAACAGGACCTAGGTACCTCTCACGGGTTCTTTTCAAAATTTCCAATGAGCATCCACGTCCTTTTTATTATATGGGAGCCCCCCTAATTACAGTTTGCTCTTCTTCCTCCCTCCCCCCCACCTGGGGGGAGGGGGGGAGGAAGGGCAAACTGTAATTAGTTTTTAACAATTTTTCTGTTAGTAAAGATTTGTTTCAAACTCACAATATTACCAGCTCCCAGTTGGCTTGATAGCTTAGTTGGTAGAGCACTGCACTGTTATTGCAGAGGTCATGGTTAGTCAAGCCTGGACTTTTTTAAGTTCTTTTCACAATTTCTTTAGTGTATGGCCTATTGTCTTCTTCTCCAGAGTGCTGTAGAGGAAGTGAATCGCCGCAATGTGCAGTCGATGATGTCAATGCTACCAATTAACCCAGACAATCCTGTACTAGTGATAGTGGTGAAGAGAGAGAACATTGTGGACAACACTCTTAATCAGATCATGAAGTGTGGTCCTTGTGACTTGAAAAAACCTCTTAAGGTACAGATTCTCCTTACTAATTTTCATTCATTCCCTATAATTCATCGTGGAGGAATTTAGTTTTTGATCGAGTTATCATTACTTACGTGATTGGCTCCTTAATTGCTTCCCCAGAAGGGAGGGAGTGCACAGTAGATTTTTGGGTGGGGGTGCTGCTGGGAGTCTGAAAACCCGGCTAACCAATCCACCGCAAGGAAAAAGATGGTGACCGGTACATTTACCTATAATGCTTTCTGCACGAAATCTCTAAAAGAACATATAAAATATAAAAAGTCATTCAAACTCGACAAGAGCAATGCTTTTAAAATAGGAACGACTGCCGTTAAACCAGTGGGCTTAGTTTGGTTCACAAGGTATTGTGGTAAAATGTACAGCCGCCGTCTTTTTACTTAGGGTGGATTGTATTATTCCAAGCCCTGTTAAGCCCTGTGCAATTTGTATCCAGGAAAACGACAGCTAAAAATTGCCCTCTCATCGCTACTTTTGGGGGTAGGCAGCAGTAAAAATAAGAAAATTAGCGATTTAAAGAGACTTGTGCATCAGAATAATTTTTGCCATTAGAAAGTTGGTTCCGCAAATATTTCTTGTGTCATTTGAATTTTCTAGGTTGTGTTTTATGGTGAGGAGGGTGTTGATGCTGGTGGTGTAAGAAAGGTAAAGTGTCCTGTTGGATTAGGGTCCACTTACTTGTGTCCTGATTGATATACCGTGTTTTAATAAATAGGGCTGGAGTTTGCTGTAAACCGGCTTTATTACCATGCCCTGGAAGGAAGGTAAATGACGCCAATAGAGATAAAACGAACAAATTCAACTAAACTCGAAAATATGACTGTCCAGAGATTCAACAGTTCATTTGAATGACAATTTTGAGTTGTTGGCATCTTGTCACAAATTGAATTTGGTGAACTTTCTTTAACTTCCATCCCTGTAATACTGTATTGCTTCCCCAAAATACTTGTGCAGTGTGCTGTCTCCGTGGGGGTACTCTACAAACTTTTATACGGGGAAATTCCTCTCCGAGGCTCCACCTCGTTATACAATGTAGTTATGAAATTATATCGCTATTTATACCATTTTGACAGGAGAGGTCCCCTTTCAGCGGAGCCTCCTTTTATTGGAATACCCCTGGGGCATTCTGTCGGGTATTTCTTGATGATTTAATTGTTATTTCTTTAGGAATTCTTCATGCTGCTTCTGACAGAGATTTTAGATCCAAAATTTGGCATGTTCACTTATATTGAAGAGTCCAAGACCATCTGGTTCAACGACACGGTATGTTAAAGCAGTGCGTGACTGTTGTGTATAACTCGCTAGGCATAATATATGTACAGTCTTGTGTCTAGGTCCTTTAGTTTGTTTCTGGGAGGGGAGGGCAGGGTGCTCGTCATCTCTTTTAGAACAGGAGAGAACGCGTAAGTGTTCACCCCTCATGGTATCATGATTTTTCTGGTTGCAAACGAAGAAATAAAAAAACAGTTGTAATTGTGTCGTATTAGCGATCTACAATCGTGGACAAAAGTCCTTGGGACACTCATGTAATGTGACGAGTAATCTGTGTTTTGCCACTGAAGATTGGAAAAAGCGCTGCTATCCTTTTAAAAACACGTTGCTGCCCCCCCTCCCTTCCCCCCCCCCCACCCAATACAATGTTGAAAATCAGGTAAAACAGGAAGTACTGGTTTTCAACATTGTATGGGGGTTGGGGGCGAGGTTAAGCAGGTAAAGTCATATCGGCATCTTGCGTGTGCGCTAAAGCGCCAAAAGTGCGAATTTAACCCAAGACTTTTGTCCATGATTGTAGGCTGAACAGGCAGGAAAACATTCCGTGAGAAAGTCTTAGTTCTTTTTTGTTTTCTCAGTTCAATTGTCAAACGTTGATGGCATTTTTACTGGTTAGTGATTATGTTAATTGTTTTGTTACAGACATTTGAGGAGAGCCCGATGTTTTTGTTAATTGGTGTGATTTGTGGACTGGCTATCTACAATTCAACTATTATCGATCTCAGATTTCCTCCGGTTTTGTACAAGAAACTGTTGGGCAGGTAAGTTAATGCTGCTAGTTCGCCACCGTGTAGTTTTGAAAAGCCCTGGGTATGACAACCGCGGTGGCCTAATGACGAGCGCGTTGGAGGGTGGACGAGTGGTCCTGGTTCAAATGCTGGTTGTTGTCACTACATTGTGTTCTTGGGACGCCTTACTCCGAAGACTTGAGAGATCTCCCAGCTTCGTCTGTAGCTTAAACAGTTAGAAAATAAAGTCTTGAACGTGATTCAACCCGTGACCTCCGTGGTATCTTTGCTGTGATCCACCGACTGAGATATCAAACGCACTGGTAGCTGATCATGTTATGATCTCGTTATGGAAAGTTTGCTTTTTGCTCAAACTGACCAAGTGAATTAGCGTTCCCATTATTGGTAAGCTGCCGCATTTGATATTGGTGTTTTTTTTTAGTTAAGCGTTAAGCAACACGACCAGAATATTATTAGTTAATAGTCAGTGGGCTTCTACTTATATTAAGTGTCTCCAATTAGTAGAGGAATGTTTCCCCTTGGCTAGCTAAATTTCGACACGTTATTAAAGTGCTCAACATTCTGCATCTTTTTGTACAGTCTGCAGGAGATATCTTTTTGTAGATACCATTCTTACTCATTATTTGTTTAGTTCTCAGCAGCAGACATGTAATGTGTGCTTTTGTTTTATTATAGGAAACCGAATCTTGATGACTTCAGAGGCTTTAAACCTCTTGTTGCCAGGTTTCTATACATTCCATACTTGTTTGCATAGGTCCGATAATGGCAACCATATAGCTTATGTAGACATGCCTAAAAAAATAAGTCGATACAAAAAAGTTATTGCATGTGATCCTTACAGAGATAGTTTATGGCGTGGGAATTTCCCTGCGGCTGAATTTACGTGTAGGTGCATTTGGCATTCTAGTTTAAATTTAAACTCTTAAAAGTAGCATTGTCATTATGTGCAGTGCGAGTCGGCGAGCCTGAGTGAGACGGGTCCTTCGCAGTTATGACTGGCATGGGGATGGTCTTTCGGCGTTTGAGTACTATTATTGCTGTTTTAGGGATTGTGTGATGTCTTTCTCAGATTGGCATTACAATTATTATTTTCTTTCTATTTATCGCACAGAAATCTTGAGAATTTACTTGAGTATGATGAAGAAGAGGACATTTCCGACACGTTAGGACTCACCTTTCAGGCAAGTTGTTAAAATCTGTTCTCTTCTTCCAGCTCGAAATTGGTAGATACTGACCTGGTCTCGTGTATACCAGACTACCCTTTGAAAATACTTCATAGACTGTGAGTAGCCCAGGCTCTTTCGATTAGTCCGTCGGAAGGAAATCAGGAAATCCTGGGGAGGAGAAGCACGCGCTTCTCGCCCCCAGTATTTCGCGCGGCCATTTTTTCTTCGAGGCCTCTTTTCACGTTACGCATGACAGACTAAGCGAAAAAGCTGCTGTGAGAGAATGAAAACTCATTGTTGAATGCGTTGTCTTTTTTTATCGTACAGATTGTCCGCGAGAAATATGGAGTTCTGGAATACATTGATTTGATTCCAGATGGCGGGAACACTTCAGTCACACTTGAAAACAGGTACCATGTTCTTTTTAAACATTTGCTTTCAGTGTTCAATGTTAATGTGGCTGATGACGGTTTCCAGTTCGTATATGCTCTGATCTATTAACAATTTCGTCCCCAGAGCCTGCGCGTTTACGGACAGCGCCGACCGACGGTGACTGGGCTAACCGAAAAACCCTGCTTTTGGTTTGATTGTGCGCATGCGTTTAAGTTCAATAATGGTTTCTCAACATGCGTAGGGAGAGTAACCGCTGTAGCTAATGCTGGCTCATCTTCCGATTTTTTCCAGTCTGGGTCTTGACTCTAATTCGCACCTTAGAGATTTGATATTTATATTGGCTCTGAATAGGCCATTTCGGAGCTCCGTTGTGCATCTGTTTCAAAGCGAGTAAAAGTGCGAAACCATTCTTATGAAAATGACTTTGATTTGCATGAAAATGAAACTACATGCACAACTCATTTTTGTATGAAAGGTTCCGCACTTAGACTCGTTTTGAAACAGAGGCACAAGAGAACTCGGAAATGGCCAGTTCCTTCCATAGAATTAGTCAGCACATATTAATAAGTTGTGCAGAGTTGTGTTAAACGAGCCTGCTTTATTTATTTGTTGTTATTAGAGAGGAGTATGTGGAAGTCTACATTGACTATTACTTGAACAAGTCAGTAAAAAAGCAATTTGAGGCTTTTTCCGTAGGATTTCACCGTGTGTGTGGCGGCAAAGTCTTGGTAAGTACACGGTACAGTAAACTGTGACCTGTCGCCTTTCATTTTACAATGAACATTAACAACAGTGGATTCGGCTTGCATTCATTAATTGACACTCGACTGTCGGCAGTTGATATTCAATAAATTTATTTTGATGAAACAAAGAAATTTTCAGAGGAGGACAGATGAATGAAGTATGGTTGATTTTGTTGTGACTGTTAATGTTGCAGGAATTTTTTCACCCTGAGGAGCTCATGCAGATGGTGGTTGGATGTCAAGATTATGACTTCAGAGAACTTGAACAGGTAACAGAAAGAAGTATTGTGTTCTGAGCACAAGAAAGGTGCCCAGGTCAAAAACAGGGCGAAGAAAATTGTTGGTGCCAACAGTGAGGCCACTGAACTAACAAAACCCCGTTAAATATATCCATTCCATGTCCTAACCCTTAACCTTTTCCTTCATTCTGCCCTGCTCCCATATCCCCCTCGTCCACTCGCCCCGTTGTTTTCTCGCTCCCTAGCCCCCTCACCTCCTTATTTTCTCCCCACTCGCCATTTTCGCCCCCTTGTTCTCTCGGCCCCTCCCCCTCGCTCTTCTGTTTTCTCACTCCCTCAACCCCTTGTTTCTCTCGCCTCCTCCCCCTCGTAGCGCTGTTTCCTCACTCCCTCAACCCCTTGTTTCTTCACCCCCATGCCCCTCCCCCTTTGCTTCCCTGTTCTCTCACCCTCTCACCCTCTTGTTCCTCCACCCCCTTGCCCCCTTTTTTCTCCACCCCCTCGCTCCCTCGGCCTCACCCCTGCTCTTTCCTCATCCCATTTGATTCACTTTAACTTCGTAAAAGAAGAACTCTGTTCGTATTTTTCCCTCTCAGGTCGCTGAGTATAAAGGAGAGTACCACAAGTATCACCCTGTGATCAGAAACTTCTGGGACGTATTTTTTGACTTTCCGATTGACATGAAGAAAAAGTTCCTTGGTATGTTAGTAAGATAAGATAAGATACCTTTATTTATACACGGTTTTTCTATCAGTTAATTACGGCTGCTGGAATATCTACCTATCCACTTAACTACAATGAAAGTTAATAACAACAATTCAGTTAAAAAATCAAAACTGCTTTTCATGGAGGCCGTGTCTAAATTTTACTTAAAATTTAGATACTGCTTAAAACTGCAGTGACTTATTTTACATTTGAAATTGGTCAGTGAAGATGCTCGTGTCAGGTCTGTAGGTAAGTTGTTCCACACTTGAGCTCCGCTGTATGAAAAACTTCACTTGCGGATAATCAGTTCGAGGTTGTGTAAGAACTAATTAGTAGTATGTAGTGATGCAGATAAGCCCTTCTAATAGATTCCTCTAATAACACTAAACGAATTTTAGTTTGTTATTAATAAAATAAAATAAAATAAACTAGTAATTGCAAAAATTGTTAAGGAAAAGCTGTATTAAAAATCTGATTGTTCTTGTAGCTTTCTTGACAGGAAGTGACAGAGTGCCAATTTTGGGAATGAAATCCATGAAGGTATCACTGTTGTAAATAGAGAATAATAGAAGAGAAATTCCATATCTGAAAGCAGCAATGTATTACTGTATTTATTTTATAAACATACGCAAGTAGAAACGACGTTTTTGATGATTTTATTAGTACGAAGATTGCCGACCACAGTCCGAAGATTTCCTAAGATTCTCCAAAAGTTACCCGAAGGCCAGACGAACGTTTCCAAATATTCCCCAAAATTTTCCAAGTAATTTTCCAAGGTTGCCGAAGAATTCCGAGGCAGTTCCGAAGATGTTTTCATCGTACACCAAAAACGTAAGCTTAGCTTAAGCTTAAACCCTTCCACCCCGTCGGGGGAGGGGCCATAGATCTTTGAGGAGGTCTCTCCATTAAAGAGTCAAACATGACATCAAACATTACGTCATCGACATCAATTACTGGCAATTCTTGTAAAACACCGCAGTCTATATCATTGAGAAATTTCCCAGTTGCTTTACAACTATATTCAATACTGGTATCCTGCATTGAAGAACAGGCACAGGGATTCCAATCTAACAGCTGTGTGTTGTTCTTGTGTTTTTTTCCACAGATCATAATTCAATCTGTGGCTGGTGGAGAACGTGGAGATCACCTCCCTGTGGCTCACACGTGTTTTAATTTGCTGGATTTACCGAGATACCCAACCCAAAAAATTATGAAAACAAAACTCAGCCAAGCTGTAGAGTGTTCAACAGGCTTTGGACTTGCTTGAGTGAAATCTTTCTTCGTCTTTGTCCTTAAACCTCGGTTTCTGGCCAAGAGAACATTTGATCTTTGAGGTCAATAGAAGAGACTGCGTAGGTTGGTCGAGTAAGAAAATGGCTTTCTACGACTTCTACGACTACCTATAAAAATTAGACATGCTGACTTTAAATCGTTAAGGACTGGCGAACTTCGATATCAACTTTCGAGGGACAGGTATAGTGCTGTAAAACCTTGATTTAAGGAGCCTCAAGATGGAAGAAGACCGTCTCGCCAATCTCGAATTCCGACACGAAAGAACGTAGATTCATTGAACGTTGATCTCAATAAATGACAGTGCGAGAAAGCTACGGTGCAAATATGAAGTTTTTGGGACAGGCAGGCTTGGAGGATCTTTTATGACACCTTTGGTGCTAGTCCGTTCACAAGCAGCGGTGTTCGAAAATTCCTTGTTATACACCCCAAGTGTATACTTTGTTACTCTCCTTTCAGCAACTTGACATGGGCAACAACAGATGGTCAGATTATGTGGTATTCCGGCTTTAGGTACTTCTTCAATGATCTTTTTATCCAACAGCTTCTCGCGAGTACTTCAAAAATTGGCACGTCAGCATAGCGTGACGTCATAAAGTCGTCTTGTTACTTAGCGACCTGGCCTCTGGTGTAGTCCTGTTCAGCATAGCGTGACGTCATAAAGTCGTCTTGTTACTTACGTCTCGTGGTTTAGTCCCGTTCTAGATAATTGTGTTTTCACACTCCATAATGAACCGCTAGCTCAGACATCAAACCGCCCTCAGAAGCTGACATTCTCTACTTCCAACAGGTTTTTTACTGGCAACATTGAGCAAGACACGTTTTACTTTTGACATTTGTAACAGATATAGTATTTTCTACGACACATCTATCTCTCGTTTAGTGTAAAGGAAGCAAAATTTGCTGTCTACGTTTTTGAAATAAAAATATGTAAAAACTTCTTGCGCAAACTGACAAGGTATCTGGAGGATATTAGTTAACGAGGAAAGTACGAAAACCTGTGTGAAGGCCGCTTAAATGATTTGCAATGTGGAGACTTTATGGAGGTTAGAAATTTTCCGGTGACTTTTCTGAGAGAAATTACTTGGGAAAGACCTTTTAGGGGACAAGCAGCGTAATCTAGGATTCTCTTTGTTATGTGAAGCATTTGTACCAATTTCATGTAGTAACGTAAGCTACAAGCAAATGAAAAGAATATTTCTTGTTTTACGCTGAGAAAAAGGTACTCACTGGGGTTGTAGAGCTTTTTTGATCTAGCTCCTGACCAGACAATAGTGTGTTTAATCACGTGAATTTGTCAAATTTGCAGATTATAATCTCAAGGAAATTAAAAACATTTTCATTTCATTTTCTTGTGATTGAGTAGGGAAGTCTGTTCTGTCTCTTGTCCGTGATCCTCTGCAGTCTATAGAACCCTCGTACCTACCAAAATGCCTCCAAAACGAAGCTTCCGCTCTGAATTGGTCAAGAAGTTTAGAGAATGCAATTCAATCTTTTAAAGTGGTACTGCGACCAAAAAAAACAATTCTTTATTTTTGTTGGATTTCAAAACTATGTTAACTAAACACTAACTGACCCAAGTTTTAAGTTCTGATTTTAAAAAGGCACCTGTTTATTTTAACTGGAATTTTCTTATTTATTGGTCCGCCATTACTAACTTTAAAATCTTAAGAGAGCTGGGTCGAGGAGAAAATGACGTCAAAGACTCACTAGTTTAAGAATGCAATGCGTGTGTACATGGCTGAATTAATATGCAGCACGGGAATTTCGGGCTTTCAGACTTTTAAACCCGTGTTTTGCATATATAATAAATTGCGTTTACACGCTGAAATCTTAAGCTAGTGAGTAAATGACGTCATTTTCTCTAGATCCAACCCTCTGATGTCCCGTCGGTCAGTTTTGAACGTGAGTAATGGCGGACCTTGAAATCCAAAACTTACACTCAAAATAAACAGCCCTCGGATAAAACTCAAAGCTCAAAATTTTGCCAGTTAGGTGTTAAGCGAACACACTTTCAAAATCTGAAGAAAAAAAGGAAATGATTTTTTGATCATAGTACCACTTTAAAAGCCCTCCGCAATTTTGCTAAGCTTTGAAAAGTTTATTCATCTCGACATTACGCAACAAAAAAATACAGCCAATCACATTACAGCGCAGTGACAATACACCCAATCAAAATAGAGTAAGTCGTTGTACATGTATACTCGACAGTATTACGTCATATCCAACTTGCTCATCATGCACTGCGCGTATGCCTCATTAATATTGCTGGCCACTGTCTTCTCTATGGCATGAAATAAAATAGTTATGACACGCTCTCTTGCGATAAACCACGGAATTTCCCACTTGTCACTTGTGTTTACTTGGTATACACACTCGCCTGAAGGTTTGGGTGTATCAAGAAAATACAAGTCACTTGTAGGATATTCCATGTTGTAAACACGAAAGCGTTGCACAACTGGTATATCATTCGATGAGTTTTTTCCTTCCTTTTCATTAGCCACGAGCCAATCACTTGACCTGCAATTAACTCCCTAGATACAATGATCTGCTCATGCGTAATACTGTCAAAATGAACTTTGCTGCAAATTGTTTTCTGCTCAAGCGTAATTGTAGCCACGCTCTTGTGTTAAAAATAGCAGGTCGCTTCCATGAGCTGTCAGAGAGAGAAAAATATGAAAACAAACTTGGTAATCCAATTACGTCATTTGTCAGTGTCTCGCGGATCAATTATTTGCCTCGGCCTTTGCCTTCGGAAAATAATCGATTTGCCCGCCACTGACAAATACGATATTTTGCTCAACCTCTTCCAGTTATTGGTAAATATTATTGCGTGGCCGTTTTAGAATCAGTTTGACGTCGACTGATGAGAACGATACCGGCAGAGGCTGGAATTCCGTCTTTGTTTGGTTAATTAAGGCCAATTAACTTGATCCTGTTGTGGCAAACATGATCATTTTAATTTGTCGTGGTGATTAGATATGACGTACAATTAACACGAGCACAACAGAGCAATTTGTAGCCTCAGGGAAGAGGGATTCCCATATACAAAATACCGGGGGTACTCATTGTACCTTTTAAGGGTTAACAAAGCGGTTTTTTTTTACCCCGGGGTGTTCAGCATGAAGTCCACAGTGGGATATTGAGCCGAATTAACATCTGTGAGGGGCGAAACCAACTTGGAATTTCAAGTCACCCCTACAAAACAGTTTGTTGGTACCTCTTGGGTTTTTTCAAAATCTCCGATGAGCATCTCCTCACTTTTGATATGGTAGTCCCCCCGAGTTTGTGTAGCTTTCGTGACTTATTGCCATGTTTATTTATCAATTAAGACCAGTTGAGAGATTGGTTTGTGGTAACCGAATGAGCATGTTGCTATCGTAATTGACGACATCTAATTAAAGATATAACTGATTTGTTATAATTTGCACTAAAGGTATTTTTCATAGTCACCTTGGCATTTGGTAGGTATGTAAATAGATTTTGGCGCAACAAATTCAAATAAACATCAAAGTGTTCCGACTTAGTTTATGTGACAATCACTTGATAGTTGCTAAGAAACAAAGTACGACTTCAGAATAGCGAGCTATTCTAGTTATATATTCACTCTTAGTGGATCACTCGAACATTTCACCTCCTCTTTCGCCGTTTTCTTGTCCAACTCAATGGGTTTAATGAACATCTTTTTGCGGAAACGACGAAAAACTCATCCATGCCTATTTTTTCAGCGAAAGACTTCCAACAGCCCCAGTACATCGCAGCCTGATGGGAAGGAATTGAACAAAAACAACGTTGCTATCATCGAAGAGGTGCGAATGGCTGTTTTCCTCGCGCAGGGCGACCTACCAAGAATGTCGAGAAAAAGGAAGCGAGATTCACCCGAGGAGTTAGCAGTGAGAAAAAGAAGTATAGAACACACTCTGCGACAGCGTCGAAACGGAATCTGCAATGAGATAGAAAGGAGTTTGTTCCAACAAGGAGCTTATCTGGAAAAACATCGACACAATTTGCAAGTTACTCACGAACTCGCAGTTCGAGGCTTGATGTGGTGATGTGTCGAGACACTCGTACACTTCATTTTTATTCCATCCCCTTCTATTCAAAACAGCACTCATTCAACAGTAACTACAGTATGAATCTTTTCGAAAGAAAGAGGAAACTTTGAACGGCTCTGATCTTGGGAAATGGAACCGATTCTCGATCAGAATCTGATCTGACTTTTGGAATTGGAAATTAATTTCGAGTTCTTTCGAAAAATTGTACGCTTGCTATAATTCAAATAAATCACTTTTTAACGATATGTTATTGTGGACTTTTCCAGTTAAGGACTTTGTTATCCTGCACAATTTAAGACACAGGTTAGGTTTAATTACCGTTTTTCAAAGGAAATTAAATTTAATTGTTTTAATTAGGCTTTTAGAGAGGTAACTCCGCTATTTTACAAAGTCGCTCCGTCAACATCTCTTTTCAATTTTAGTCTATTTAAAACAAGATTATAGAAACCAGAGAGAATAATCCATTTTTAGCTAGCAGAACTTCGTGTAATCGAGTTGACGATGCCATTTCACTTCTTGACCACATCAGACCATTGCGCAATAATGCCATTTAGTATATACCACACAAGTGAATAGTACTTTTTGCGCGCGCTGATTGGCTAGCTTGGAGGTGATTAGCCAAGTACTATTCACCTCCGAGCAGCCGAAGAAAAACAAGATGGCTTTTGTCGGTATATTGTCGCAAATAAAGTTACTCTTTGGGCCGCTAGTTATTCAGCTTGTATGGTGTAGACTAAAACAATTATTCACTTCACTGTCGGTGAAAGTGGTGGATATTATTTCGGTAAATATCCACTACTATTCACCTCCACTTCGGTGAATAATTGTTAAATAGTGTGCAATAGGCCTTTTGCAACAAACGATCACATGGTACAAAATCCGCCATACTGGAGGGCAAGCTCATTATTATTCCCGCACTGGGACGTTAAAACAGAGACCTCAACCAGTCAAGCGTGACTGGCCTTTGTTTTCACCACAAAATTTTCTTCCGCGCGCCTGTTCAAAAATCGTAAAGAATTATTTTTGAGTTTCTTAGATGAAAGCCGTAAAAGCCAAATGTAAAATTTGAAAAAAAAGAAAACACACAAGAACCCACTTAATACAATTCCAGCTGTTTATTTTCTATAACCCAGCTTATTTTCAGCGGACGAGTATACTATCCATCCGAGTATTTTCCGCTGACTATCGCGTCACGTGATCGATTTAGACCAATAAGAATCAGGGAAAATTTAGTGGTGAACTATAATGGCTGATAGTATACGAATAGCTCAGCCAATCAGATTGCAGCATCTGCATTGGTATACTTGTAGAATTCTACTAGTACCATTTAGAAAAATTCTACTAATGCAGTTGCAAAATTAAAGCCTGAAAAAACAGGCCTGAACGGGATTCGAACTCATGAATTCTGCGAGACCGCTGCAGTGTTCTACCAACTGAGCTATCAGGCCAACTTGGAGCTGACCACATTATGAGCTGGTAATATACCCGTAGATGAAGAATCGCAAATGAATATATGAAAGCTCATATATTTGAACTGCGGAGAAAGACATGAAGATCGATTGATCATTGCGTTGAACAAAACTTAAGCAGTTGTGATATTTTTTAAGCTGTAATTTCACAACTGCTTAAGCTGCCTCAGGAGCCATAATCGGGGAAGGAGACCGTAAGCGCGCGCCATTTCTAGTATTGGGGTTGGCGCCATGATATGGGACAATTTTTCTATTTTTAGAACAAATTGCGTCATCGCCTGCAGCACACGCGCGCACATTGCTGCGAGGATTTTCGCGGATGTCGCGCAGGGGAAAAGGCCTTCGAAATTCCCGAAATCGTTTATGCTTTTGGATCCTTTTGGCCCATCACTCAACGCCTTCATGGCTGTTGGAATTTTGATTAAGTATTTCCGCCGTAAGTTGCTCCAGTCTGAGTGAAGACGGTGCCTAATTTAGGTATGTCCCGCTGCTTTTTATCTCTGACCAAGTTGAGTTACGCTGCTCCTTTTACGACAACTTCACATTACTCCAATCTAAATTTCACATATGAAGAAGATTAACAGCTTTTCCATAACACAGAAGAAAAAAGAACTAGTTGGATATAGCAGCGTTTAGGCCCAATAAGTGACGATAGGTTTATGTCCGTAGATGCTGCTTAGTTTTGTTTGTGTAAATTCAATAAATTGTCTGTTGTCGATGGGTAAGAGCGCCCGCCGATGCGTGTTTTGTACAGCTAGTAAAACATGACAAATTGGACTTCGCACTTTGGTGTGAAACGTATATCGAACTCATATAATATCTCTAATGTTTAAGGTTGATTAATGTTTGAGAACATATTAAAAGCTTAGCTGAAAATATGTGAAAACAGCAGAAATAATCAGAAAAGTTACGATGACGCTTGTAATCAAAACTCGAATAAAGATTTCGATTGAGTTAAAACTCCTTGTCTATTTTATTTTCGCAGCGAAAGAAAGAAGAAACACACATGATGTTAGTAGTCTTTTGGCGAACGTTAGTGAAAATTGTTGTAGTATCTCAGCACAAAAGACGACGAAACAAATCTTTTTCACGATTTTGCTTGACAATCTGAAAACACCGACTCGGACTTAAAGTGCACGCGCTGCACTATGCTTATGAACTACTCATACGCGTCAGACAAAAACTTTTGCAAATTAACCAAACGAGCAGAAACAACAAGAAACTATCAAAAACAGGTTTTGGTTATGATTAAGCATTGTTTGGCAAGCACACAAATTAACAGCTCGATACCGGAGTAAACAGTGTTCTTACAGAACTCTATAGAACAAACACAAAAGTTTACGCGTACAACTAGCCGGCGAGCGGATGTTATTCATTCACAGCGCGAAATTAAAGAAATTCTCGACCTTGAAAAACACACCTTTTCCATTAAATCAGAGCATAAACGTACATAGAAGAGCCCTGCTTCTTCTTCTCTGCCTTATTCCCTGCCATTGCTGTGAAAAATCGGCAAGAGGATCCCGCAACTCTCACAATTTCATCACACAACGTGACAACATCCACGCGAGAGGCCAAGACACGTGCGTGGATCAGCGCGGATATATGACGTCAGGATGGCGCAATTTGTTCTAAAAATAGAAAAATTGTCCCATTTCATGGGTCCGCGCCAGGGGCGGGGGAGAACACTCTGCGACGCCTGGCACTTTTTGTGTATCTAGATCATCCAACGAAAAATGACGTCACATCCGGTAAAAAGAGGCCGCGCGCGGGAAAAAAAAAATTGAATGCGGCATTTGCGTTCTCTCGGTAAGTAAAATGGCGATATTTTGAAATCGGCTGCAGATTTCAACGTTGTATTTGGACAAACGTGAGAGAAAGGAGTCTTCTATTCAGTCGTTTTATTGGTTGAAGGAATATCCTTACTAGTAATTCATAAATGAGCTGTTTTGTGCGTATGTTTTTTTTTGAAAATCTGCATTTCTCTGTCGTTGCATCATACAGCAGACGTTTGTTCTCGTCAAAAACATGAGTTCAAGGTGAGTTACACTTATTTAAAATAGCCTATTCTGTTAGGCAGGTGTTTTTTTACAAGAAAGTTTCGATGGAAGCGTTCTACATGAGTGGGAACCCCATTACCAGAAAGCCGTTTTTCGAACAGTCGCTGGGAATGTGATGACTGTTTTTAACTCGTCTGCTTGGAAACGTTGTGCACTGACATACACAAACTAAGCGCTTACTCTGCTTTCTCCATAATTCACACTGACACAATACAGCAAACCAAATTTTATGACTTTTGAACCCGTATAAAATTTGTTGCTTATGTTCCGATCGCTTATAAAGTGACTAAACCGTCTTCTTTTATCTCGACTACAGGTCAACGTGGACGGAAGGAGCTCCCTTGGAGCCTCGAAGGAGGCCAGGAAAAACAAAGGAAATACAGGTGATCGCAGACAACCTAACGGGAAAGTCTACAATCCTCATCGGGGATTCCATTACAAAAAACATGGAGAGGTTTGCCCCCAGCTACACCCGATATTTCCCCGCTTCCACAGTGTTAAACGCAGGCATCGCGGGCGACACTGTGGAAGCAATCCTTTACAGAGTCGAGGTAATGAACATCCCCTCCTCTGTCTCCCACATCTCTCTCCTCTGTGGCACAAATAATTTATTTTCACATTCTCCTGCCACTATTTCTTCCACAATTACTGAAATTTTATTTTTACTGCGACTGAAGTGTCCAACTGCACATATCCATTTATTTCCAATTTTACCACGATTCGATCAACTTAAAACACACGTTACTGCTACTAACTCTCTTATTTCTTTTCAGGTTCAAGAATTGTTTCCAGAATTTGTTTTTTTCCACGAACTGCCATCCACTTTGCATAATCGAAATTTGTACAGGGCTGACAAACTTCATCTTACCACTAAGGGGAATGACATTCTTGTCAGGTGGTTCCACCACTGTATAACCACATCTAACCCAACCAACCCAGAACCAAACACACTCCCCCTGCCCTCACTGCAAGATGTTCCCTCTCCTCTTGTCATCACAGATACTGATTGGCCTCCCCTACCTGCCCCATCACAACCCTCCAAACCAACTATACAGTCATACAGATACAGCAAACAAAGCCTAACTCCTCCTTCATGTACCCCTACCCCTACCAGTCCCAAGCCCAACTCAGTACCAAGCTCCACCCAGTCTGTCTCCACAGTTCGCCCAAAACCCAGCCCTGCAAAATGGAGCTCCAAACCCAGCTGTACCAAACTGAGCTGTAAATCCAGTCCTGGCCAACCCAGATCCAAGACCAGCCTTAGCCATCTCAGTCCAAAACCTACCTCTAGCCACCCAAACCTGAAAATCAGCTGTCCCAATCCCAGCCTAAAATCTAACCCTACCCCACCAAGACATAACTTCAACCCTACCCAACCAAATGCAAAAACCACCCCTACCCAACACAATCAAAAACCTAACCCTATCCAGCCCAGTACAAAATGCAGCCCCACTCATCCCACTCTGAAACTTAGCTTTACCCAGCCCAGTACAAAACCTAGCCCTGATGAACCCAATCAAATACCAAGGCCTGACCAACCAAGTCAAAAGTCCATCCCTACCCAACCCAGTAAAAAACCTAGGTCTAGCAAGCCTAGACAAAAATTTTGTGCTACCCCTCCCACTCTAAAGCCTTATCATGCCCAGCCAAGTCAGAAACCATGTTCTAGCCCATCCAGCCAAACTCATTGTTCTACCTATCCTAGACAGAAATCTAGCCCTACCCAACCCATTCAAAAACATAGCCCTACCCAATCCAGTCAATACCCCAGCCATACCCAGTCCAGTAAAATACCTAACCCTAACCAGCCCAGTCAAAACTCTAGCCATACTCAGCCCAGTGAAAAACCTAACCTTGCCAAACCCAGTCAAAATCCTAGTCATACCCAGCCCAGCGAAATTCATAACCATACCCAGCCTGAACAAATTCCCACCCAAGTCAACTCGGAAAGTGAGCCTGATGCTTCTCTGCCAAAAACAGATGAAGGCCCTGAAGTCCAACCATCAGATTCAGGATTTTCTTCCAAACAAACTACATGTATTCTGCAATTACCCAGTGGTACAACATTATTTTTGTTATATTTACAGCTT
Source organism: Platygyra sinensis (assembly GCA_019787425.1). Lineage (NCBI taxonomy): Eukaryota > Metazoa > Cnidaria > Anthozoa > Scleractinia > Merulinidae > Platygyra > Platygyra sinensis. The sequence goes on along the minus strand of JAHPZR010020891.1, from coordinate 14,511 downwards.
TGCTTTCCTTTTTTTCTTCTGGTTACTCTGGCACAGTGCGACATTGTCTTCCTTGCAATGATATTACCTTTTCCAATCTTAATAACCACAGCCCTTTTTTCAGTTTGCTTTCTAGACATGTCACATCCTGCAAATGATGATCAAAACAACCAGTGCAAAACAGATAAAACTGAAGAAAAATCAAACAAACAATTCCAGGAAAACAACCTGGCAGTTAACACTAAAGATGAACTAAATGAAGAAATCATTGATGATGAAGATTCAGAAGACATTTGCATTTCTATTCTGACTTACATTAAGGCCTTGCTCTGCATTCTGATCCTTTATGAGTGTCAGTTTAATTTCATTGAACACCAACCATTTGGTAGCTTGTTATGCAGGGGAATTCTAGCAACTGTTTTGAGAGTTCAGTGTTCATTGATCATTATTTCAATGCATGTCTTGCCTGAGAAAATTGTTGCTTCCTTAGTAGGCATATATAATCAAAGAAACATAGATGATGATTTTCCGGAAGAAAAAGCATGTTCAGATTCCTTTTTAAACGTTCTTCATGTTATGCGTTTTCGAACACTTAAACATAAAAAGCAAAGGCTGGTTCTGAACAAAAACTGGAAACATGTTTTAAACAGAATTTCAAATTTTAAAAGGAAATTAAGAAGCCATGCCTGTTCTGTCAAGAGCTGCAAAACAAAAGCAAGCCAATCAAACAAAACTAACAAGATAACAGTATCTTCATCAACAAAAATTAACATAATTCAGTACCTTGTATTTGGCTTGTCTGTGATATCTTTACCAGGGTTAATATTACTTTATTTGGTTATTCCTAAAATCCAAATTTTCACTAAATTTCTGTATAACCTTTCAGATGACTGGTTAGAAAATATGGTGTTATTTCATTCTTATTTATTTTCCACACATCATTACCTTTACATGTTCTCTGTCATTTTTGGTAATATGGCTATTAACAGCTTTTGCACTGCAATTTTGTTGGAAACTTTTCCTGCTTTAAGTGGATCATATATATTATTAGTTTCAATACATCCTATAGTACAAGAAATCTTACAGTTCTGCAGCTTAACAAGTTTCACATGTGTATACTTTATGCTGTTCTTTGTAGGAGAATATGGTTTGGTCACATTAATGTTTTTCTGTAGTTCTGTTTTTCAATTTACAAGTGACACCTTTTCACTCTGTAACTTTTGGTCATTTAGTACTCTGTTAGGTATTTATTCAGTCTTTGAATTCATGCTTATTGACTTGTTTAACATATTTTTATCTCTTCCTGGAAATTTACTGTGTTTTGTTTCATCATTTAAGCCTTGTATGGTGCATATTTTTGTCAAAGACTGGCATGGAAAAACTCATGTATTTCGACTACTACAAACTGCCACTGTATCAGATCTTGAAAAACAAATCTTAGTGAAATTCAAACTTTCTAGTAGTGAATACTGGTTAAGTGGTCCACAAGGAAATAAAATGGCCAGTCAAGACAAACTTATTGATCTCACCACTGTGCATATTAGAGGAAGGTTACTTGGTGGGATCAATAAGTGCTGCATTAAGGGGTGTACAGAGGATGTATTGTCTCAAAGAAGACTGCAATGCATGGCTGGGGTTTACGAATTAAAAATGGCACCTGAAGATTTATGTCAAGGAAATGACATCCCCTTATTTGTCTGCGAACATCACTATTACTTTCAAAAAAAGCGTGGCCATAAACCAAAGCGATTATATTCAAGTATCCTACATGCCCCCAAAACAACTTTGAAAACCAAGGAGAAAACAGAAGCAAATGATTTTGCTTCTATGCTTGGTGTGAAGACATGCACATCTTGTAAGAAAGAAATAGTTCTTAACAAGACCACACCCTGCTCAAAACATGTTCTTAAAATTTCATCAAAGTATTACATGTGTGCATGCAATTGCTTTGATGAAATAAGTAATGGCAAAATTCAAGAAATTAACAGTGACATGTACGAATGCTTTTCAGACACGGAGGACAATTCAGCTAAATATGATTTAGGGCAAAACTACATCTGCACTGAATGTAGTCCACAGTACTTAAAAACAATTAAGATAGAGAAGTCAGGTACAGAAATACAATCAAAATATGAAAATACACAACCAACAGGGTCACAATCATCTGCTGAAACTCCACAGATTACATTTCCATTTTCTGAATTCTTTTCTGGCTCTGCTTGTAACAGGGAAAAAAGCGTGTTCCTTGATTATGAAGTTATTTCTAATACGTTCTTGCTACTGTCTAAAACACAATTTGCTCCTTGGGAAGTGTATCTTCAGCATGGAAAAACTGGTGTCATGCTACACTTTTACCTTGAATCAAGTTCAGAGAGCTTACCAACAAAGAAGTTAACATTGTTCTGTCCATTCCTATTTGGTGCACCTTATCAAGTTTCATTTTCAGTATATGCTCTGGGAAAAAAAGTTGACAGTGGTTTTCTCCCGAATGACTATTTAAACAAACTAAGTGATCTTCTTGACACTCTTTTATCATTGCAGCTTTGTCTAGGTATTTATGATGAAAAGTTGTTGAAAACTTTCAAAATGAGGAAGCCAATTAATGATTCTGGAAATGACTGCGAGAAAACTTACCAACTGGACACAAAATTTGTGCTTTCAAATCGCTTTGGGAAACAGATAAAGGAGACTATAAGAAGTAATAACCCACAAAGACCTTGCAAGAGGGTTCTAGATCAGTCTCATTCTCATGCACAAAAGTGTCAGAACTGCACAATTTTATTAAAAAATACAAATTTATTCCACGAACAGCATATGCCATCTGACAAATGCAGTACAGACTCACATACTGCACTATCTAAACTTAGCTTTGCTGAGCTACTTGAGAGATACAAAAACCTGAAAAAATCTTGTTACTACTGGAAATCAAGAACTAGACACTATATGAAGAATCAGAAAATTAAGGCCCCAGTAAATTTTAACATCTGTTCCACAGAGCTAGGTAGACTTATAGATAAAGCAGTTGAGGACAACTTGCTAACACAAAACTCTGTCCTGTATCTGTTGTTGTTGGATACTGTAATAGGATTACAAAAACAGGAAAAAGAGTTTATAAAAAGTGGGAAAATGACCATAAACAAAAAAAAGCCAAGAGCCAAAGGAATGAGGTATCATCCATTGGTTATTAAATGGTGTTGCTCTTTGGCAAGCAAATGTAAGGAAAAAGGCTATGAAAGCATTCGGAACATACTTCCACTGCCTCATTGGCAAACAATTAAGCAATACAGACAGACCAGTTCTTCATTGGAACCGATAAATCAAGAAAACTTAAGACGAATGGTTCAAGAAATGGAAAGACAAATATGAGCAGACAAGATGAATAGAATCCTGTGCCCTGAGTGGCCAAGATAGGGCTATATCTTTGCCTCTCTGAATAACCCATTGTGTCTCACAAGAATAAAGTGTTCTTTTCCCATATGATGTAAATCCTTTTTGTTGAATAGATCAAAGAGTTAGATTTGTGTTTCCTAATTACCTGGTATAAAATTAATCAGCAAATTATAGGGCAATGTACAGCAACAGAACATATGGCATATGTCTTACTTTCTTGTAACATTGATAATTTGTGCAGTTGTGGCAAAAAATATTTGACAATCATTATTAATTTGTATATTTATTTACATGTAATAAACAATTACTTAAGGTTTATTTTGCGAGCATAATCAACTAAAAATATTTATCACACAAGATATATCAAGAATACAATGTACTTACATTTGCTAAAAACCTATCGACATTCAATTTAGCCTTGTATCACTAATGTATTATTTTAGTCACCATAAACTTGCTCAGTAGTGTAAAATTCAGACATGAAAAGACATGTAACTATCCTAAAAAGTATCAAACCCACTGAATGTAGTGACAGCATTTCACAGTATTTAGCAAATTCCAAACAGCTGCTACATGTACACTGTAAGTAACCATGTAATGAAGGCTTCTACTTTCAGGACTTAACGCTGTAATAAATTAGAGCAAACTGTTATGAGTATACCTTAACAAGCACAAGGTACAACAAACAGTCTGAGAGTAATTTCATGTCTGAGCAATTATGTTGAGGCAGTAGTAAGACAAAAAGCTGATGGAAGAATTACAACACCAAATGATGCAACAGGACTAACCACAGCATGAACTGATACAGCCAAGATAACAATATCAAGCAGTAACCCATGTGCAGTATTAGTTATGAATTACATAATCAAGAACTAACACATGTTCAGCTACCTAGACCAACAAGATGACTAAATTTGATCCATTACTTATTGAAGTTTTACTATTGCTAAACGATGAAAGTTCTACAAGGATGCACGTATGCAGCACATGTTTGTCATCATTGTACTTCAGCGGATGTCCATCCGTTATTTACACTATGGCATTGTTCTTCAACAAGCTACATATTGATGGCTAATTGGCTATATATACGTATCTAACTACTGGCTCATTGTCAAGAGCAGAAGTTCAACATCTTTGCTAAC